>SNQJ01S0004768.1:61796-79982 GCA_010110895.2 Picea sitchensis
TGGTTTTCTCCCGATTTGGGTTTCCACGTAAAACACTGGTGTAATGTGTATGTGTGTGATTGTTTATTTCTTACTGCTCATTATTGGATAATAATTCTACATTGATATAACATTTGAAGAAAAATTATTATAATTACGCTATTACTGATTTACCCCCCCTCTCAGTAATCCAACATCCTATTGGGCTAGTGTCTGTTGGATGTGGGATGTTTTCGGAAGAAATCAAATCCAAGTCATGTTAGTGGATGAGGTGGATAAGGGATGTCCTGACAAGGGGTGCAGTGATAGCAGGGAAATGCATGGCTTACCTGTGGGTGCATTTGTAGAAGGCGAGTTGCACCTGTCTTGGATGCAATTTTTTCCAAGCCCATTCATGCCTTTTATCTTTATTCTTTTTGTTTTTTCTTTCAAGAAGCTAATCAAGGGACACTACCCTGGCGTGGTGACCAGTGGTGGCAATGTTACCCACAAGTACTTTCACAGAAATGAGAAGGATGGCTCGTGATGAGACCCCCTTTCTCTTGGCTATGCCACCAAGAGCCACTACCCTGGCATGGTAACCAACTGCTAGTAGTGTCGTATCGTTAGATGCCCATGGACCTAATAGGCTAGCTCGTGATGAGAGCCCCTATCCTCTGACTAAGCCTTGTTTTATTATTTTTTATGGGTCTCTTTGTTTCTTGCTGAGAAGCCTTTTACTGTTTTCTCGGGGAATCCCTGGGCGAAGCATCTCGAAGTTTTATTTTTAGGCTTTTATCTTTTACCAACTGCTTTTACCCTCTAGGCCTTTAGCCCCTTCTTCCCACAAGGTAAGGTGCAACCCTTAAATAATTGGCCAACCTAATGCTTGTACCAGTGTAATGGGATGGATAAGCGGGAATAAGATGGAAAGTGGCAAGTATGACGGGAGCGGACGATGACTTTTCATGAATCCCCCCAGTGGCAACTCAAAACCTATGGGCACAGGCTTACTAGGGCATCCTGTCATTCCCCCCATACATGGTCAAGTGGATAAATATAAGCTCCAAGCACCCGTTAGAAACAAAAAGAACTAAATGCACATATTCAAAGGTTTTGAGGATCAGAGTGACACATACCATGATACCCGGACTCATTACCTCATGGAGCAAGATCCATCTCTGTTATAGGACCAAGTCGAAGTGATGGATGTTTTTGTTGCTGACAAAGTGGAGGCATTGAAGGAAGAAAATATGGGTCCTCCAAGGCCATGCTCAAGTCGATTTGCGGTACTCCATGTCTAGGACTTGTGGGCCTCGAGACATAATCTCCTTAGTTATCCCTAAAGTGGGGGATAACACTACCCGAGTGCAGGTTGGTACGCTACCCCAACGCAGGCTAGTATGCTACCCCAGCACAGGTTGGTACTCCAACAGAGACTGGTATGCTACCCCAACGCAGATTGGTACTCCAACGCAGGTTGGTATGCTACCCCAATGCAGGTTGATATGTTACCCCAGCGCAGATTGGTATGCTACCCCAGCATAGGTTGGTACTCCAACATAGGCTAGTATGCTACCCTAGCACAGGTTAGTACTCCAATGCAGGCTGGTATATTACCCCAGCACATATTGGTATGCTGCTCCAACGCAGGCTGGTATGTTACCCCAGTGCAGGTTGGTATGCTACTCCAACACAGGCTAGTATATTACCCCAGCGCAGGTGGTATGTTAATCCAACAAAGGCAGGTACATTACTCCAGTGAAAGTGCAGAACCTCTTATGATGGCTAATGTACAGTTATGATGGTGATACTTGTTAGATGATATGTTTGATCATATGATAGCTTCTGTGGCTATAATGATGTTATTTGTACACTGATAAGCAAGACCATGTGAGTATTGCACATGCCATGTGAGATGGATGGATGTGTTTGAAACCACTACATAATGAACATCTTTGTTAATACATCGCTAGCTAAGAGGGAGTGTTGATGTTTTGGTCGTTGCGAGAGGTATTAACCTCCACATGTAACCTATGACTTATAATAGAATATTATGAAAGCAAGTGAACCATTAAACATGTGTGGAAACCCTAAAATACAAGTCGACTCCACAGGAAAAAGATAAACAGAAAATATAATTACCAGAAAAGTCATTGGACAGATTAATATAAATAGAGGACGTTTTAGCTCATTTGTACACTCAGTCAGAGCACAAATCTTGTGGAGAGTCGCAGTTGCAGTTGCAACTGTAGCTGCAAGGAGGAATAAGGGCGCATGGTCATCTCTTGGTCTTTGTCTCTCTCTTGGTGGTTCTCTTGGTGACATCCGTGGTGATTCTCTTGGTGACATTCTTGGTCTCTCTCTTGGTGGCATTCTTGGTGATTCTCTTGCTGATACTCTTTGTGATATTATTGCTAAGTATGGTGCAAGTCTAAGAGAGTAGTGCCACTGCAGCTGCTGCAATTGTGTATGGTACTTGTTCTGTGGATATGGAGACTCTCTCTCTCTCTCTCGTGCACTACCCTTGGAGAATGAGCACTCTACTTGTCTTGAGTTATTGCTGCAATTAGCAGCTAGGGTTTATCTGTTGGTTCTGGAATAGGTTTGCCGAAATTATTCTAAGTAAAAGTTAGTGTGGTTGGAGGTGGCATATGTGAATTCCTATGGTTGGGTACAATGATATAACATTGTCTATGGTTAAATGAGCATACCAAAATTTCAACAAGTGGAATGTCTTGATTAGCCTTTGCATTGGTGTTTAGGGTTTGCAGTAATTGTCAATGCCCTAGCCAAGGTTTAGGAGGCATTGAAGACTCATTACTTGGAGTGAGTTGAAAACACTTGTTGTATGGGCTTGGGATGCACTGAGGTATTGTACTTTATCTTCATTTCTGTGATAAAATGAAGTGTACCATTGTTGTCCTAAATTTGTGATTGCAAATCTGATTTTTTGTCATGTATTGAACAAGTTTCGTGGATGTTTTAGTATGTTGATTTACTAGGACATCAAGACTAAACATATATTGTTTTCGCATGCTTAATGAAACTTTCAGCTCTGATTTGTTATATTTCTTTTGTAATTGAAGTAATTTTCAGATGTGTATTGAGATAAATCTTGCCTGGAGAGCTGCTGAAAAAATCTATGCTTCAAGTCTTTGCAGTGTGTACATTCTTGAGTTTGCCAATTAGTGTTGGGCAAATTTGAAGTCTCTTGCAAGGCTGTTGAAAAAATAATTTTAACAATAACGCTGAAAACTGTATGAAATAAACTAGTGGCCTCATAGTAATGAGGTGAAATTTCAGATTTTAGATTTGGCAAAATTTTGAAATTTTTACACATAATAGTAACGTAAAAATGAGAACCTAGGAGCCATCCTTTTTCTTTGAAATTTTCTATTTTCTTACTATCGAATTTGTTTTCATTGTTGTTACCTTGTATAGTGTGCATGTATTGCACAAGATACACTATCATTTTTCCTTGAAATTTTCTATTTTCTTATGATCCATTTTTTTTTCATTGTTGTTACCTTGTATAGTGTGCATGTATTGCACAAGATAGAGTGTTTGAAAAGAGAACTATTATCACAGGGGATTGCACAGTACATCCTAGGGACAGATGACACATGACTCTTCCCCAAATCGTACATTCAAATGTTTAATGACACATACATGAATCCATGAGAATAGAGCTCATGACCTCATTAGATAGAACGATCTTTGAAACTAAACCAGATTCCTTCAGAATAAAACTATGCTCTGTGAATTAATTTGATGTAGACCATTTCTTCCAATCACGATAGAGATTATATCTAGACCAGCCAATGGCTCCTCGTGTGACCTTGCTAACTATGGATAGGGGGATGCCCTGTCCTTCTTCCAAAACACGCCTCATTTCTACAAATGGCTCCATTGGAAGCTCTCCCGAATAGCTCATAGCAAATTCTCGAAAAATCTGAAAATCAGTCACAAGAAAACTCATTACATTGACAAAATCTTGAAATTAGTAAAGATATCAATTCATAAACCAAAAAGAAGGGCAGGCATGCAAGGAAAAATGGTTGTTAAACACAATTCTGCCTCTTAAAGTTACTCTGTTAAAACTACTGTCTAACATGAAGTTGATTGAATTCGTAACATCCATGCTCTTAGATAATAACCTTGCTGTGTATATTGATAAAATTATTGCAACTCAGTTTGCAAGAAAAATAATTCATCTTAAAGAGGTGAAGGTAAAAATGTGTTCAAAGTACCCCTGAGTCATCTAAGGCAACATTACTATTATCAATGTTAAAAGAAAAATTCTTACCACTTTCGGCCCAGGGGAGCTTATACTTCTGATGAAAGTCTAAGCAGGTTGCAAGGTAAATGTCAATGACTACTATATAAGGTTTCAAACCATGTTGACTGTCAACTAAAGACATATCCACGTGACCATCTCTAGCTTTGTGCCCAAGAGCAAAGGGTATAAACAACCACGGAAAGTGAAGTGTAATAGAAGACAAAAGGTCACCAAAAATGAAAAGCCAATGTCCAAGGGGACTACATGTTTGTGATCCACGGAAAGTGAAGTGTAATAGAAGACAAAAGGTCACCAAAAATGAAAAGCCAATGTCCAAGAGGGACTACATGTTTGTGATCCACAACTTCGTAAGCGATGCATAGGATTGAAACAATGAATAATATTGTCGGATTTTGTTCAATAATTGGACTCTTTTATGTTAAATGGAGCTAATAATTTATTAGGTTTGCAAACCTACAACTAGTGGGATATTAGTCAGATTACTGTAACAACTTAAAAGGAAATTACGAATAGCCACTAGTTCGTTTTATCAGATTCTTATTGCCATGTAGTTGGGCTGAATAAATGGATTCTTGGCTCTTGTAAAATATAATTTCTCCATATGCCATTCAATGGAAAATTCAAGGTATTAGCTCCGTAACTCCTCATATGCTTTAAACATGGCAATCAAGGAATCGTTCCACTAATATGTGCCAACAAGTGGGTATGGAAAAGAATGACGGATTGCACTTCTAATGGGCCATCAAGATTGTCTCTTTCCAAACTGTAACTGTTTATGTGGCTCATATTGAACAATAAAGTTTTAACATGGGAAGCTCTCCAGAAAAGAAACAGAGCATATCCAAGTATTTGTTTACTTCGCAGATGTAGTGAGGAAAACACTTCACATTTGTTCTTGCATGTAATTTTTCTAAGAAAGTCTGGGTTGAGGTTGGGGAGCCTTTGGGTTTGCAGAACCTTTGGAATGTGAATCCATAGATACATGTCTTAATGTTTGGTTTACTCAGCAATATCTAAAGTGCTTCAAGGCAATCCCATTTCTGGTTCTGTGGGGAATATGGATAGCTAGAAACTCTATTTTGTTTGAAGAGAAGATGATGCCTACTTTTCAAGTAGGTTCCCAGGTTAATGTTTTATTTGCATATTATAAGGTTATTCCAAAGGTTAAACCGTAGAGAATTCTATTGGAGATGGGGCTTGTCAAGCCCTACATTCTATCAGTGGGATTGGCTTCATTTTATATCTTTCAAAGAGACACGGATTTCAAGTCAAAGGTAATATAGGAAGAGGAACAAACAACCAAGGGAAATTTGATGCCTTCTACTTTCTAAAATCTGCTTTGGACACAAAGACTGATAAGCTTTAGGTCATGGGTGATTCATCTATGATCATTAATTGGATGAAAGGAACCCTCCAAGTACAAAATAATTCTCTCCTTCCACTAGCACAACAATTAAAGACAATATCTAATCAGTTTCTTTGGGTCAGAGATACTCATATATATAGAGAGCACAAAAAGATTCCATATCAACTCAAAGGAAGGACTTCAACTACTTGAGCTTTATGGTTCCTTGGAAAAAGTACAAGATGGTCATACAGTGTTTTTACAACGTTTTCATTTAATGATTTATGAATTCCTTTTGAACTTGTAATATGTCTCTGTACATGGGACTGTTAAGTCTACTGTTTGTTTTCAATTACTTGATAGATAGTATACTTGATATTATGAAGGCTACGGATTTTTCTGAATCAGTAGTATAAGATTCTGAAGAGATTTATCTCTGGATGATCCTTTTTGGACTGTGCCTAGAGCACCTAAGAATTATATTTTTGTTCATCTCAAATAAAAAAATGTCTTTTTTCTTGAAAAAAAAATAGTGATTGGACTTGTCCAAACGAAATCTAGTAAAAGAACAATAGGCAACATCTTAGGCTTGTTTGTGACATTGAAATCATTGGTTGACCAATGTTAGGGTCCTATCCTAAACTCCCTACTTGGTGGTATTTAAGAGTTAGTTAATTAATGTGCGAGGATGTCTTCTATGAACAAAGCCCATTAAACAGTGAATAGATAGTTACTTAATGTAAAAAGGTCATCCTTATTCAATAAGGCCCACTAAGGGGTTGGCACTGATTAATGATGGGACCACAAATAGTTAGGGTTTTGCTAGTGAAGCTATTTATAGAGATCAAAGGCTATGTAATGTTTTGTCAAGAATCATTATTGTGTATTGGAGCTCTACTCAAAGGAGCTTGTATCCCCTCGTAGAGGCCTGTGAACATTGCTCTCTCTTATGGATTATCAATAGAAGGGTTATATTCTGCAGGTTTAATCTTATTGTCTCTTGTATTTGCTTTTCTAAACTTATATTTTCCATAATATTGTTCATGTTTTGTTGTTTCCATTGGTGAAGTACATTACAAGTGGTATCATATCTCTTTCCTAAGCTAGCACATGCTCAAATTTTAGAAAAAAAAAATTAGGCTAGACATATGTTCCAAGGTCTTTAAACACAAAGACCTATCGTTCAATGTGTAAACCTACAGTTGGGGAAGAAAAACGCAATGAATACAAGTAGTGTCACTTGGTTGGACACCCTTGTAACCTATATTGGTACCCCTTCAAATAGTACTGCATTAGACAAAATTTGCGTATGGATTCAACGTTCCATGTACCCACAGGTATATCGGAATCCCTCTAGGCACCCTTAAAACTAGCCTTAAGCCTATCCACTGTCCTATTGCTATAGTACACCAAGAACAACACTCTAGGAGATCGCTCTTGCATACCAGAGAATCAAGTGGTACAACTAAGAGTACAGTGTATCCTCCTTGGTGCCATGAATGATTTGGCCAAGTACTATTGTTGTAAACCCTCAAGTATATCAAAGAGCTATAGCACTTGACACTTCTTTGTCCTTAAGACCCTGCAAACCTTAGCCTTTGCAAAATGGACAACTAAAAAAACAATTTTGCCAGTATATCAAGAATTTGAGGATTCTATCAAAGCAATAATACTTAACCAAGAGTAATACTCCTACTGGAGTTATACAAAAAAAGTTTGAGTCTTACTAGCACTATTGTGGGAGACCTATCTCAAAGACTCCTTGCATGAAGTTGATCACATTGGTATAATTCTCAAATAACCCTTTTGGTGAACCCCAAGGCCAATGGCATCCGCTAGAACTCTACCTTGGATAGCTAGATCAATACTTTGGATACCATAGTCGAGTAGGCGACCACAAATGTGAAAAAGTTCAACAGTTTAGACATCAAGGTTTCCAACCTCAACGCTAAGTTTGAGAATAAGTTTGACGAACTCAAATTTATTTTCACCCCATTGCCTCTTAAAGGTGGATTCCAGGGCTTGCCAAGTACCAATTGAGGCAATAGGTAGCTCCCTAAACCACTTTCTGACGTCTCCCTCCAATGTCTGGACAAATAACCTCATGAAGACATCATCATGCTCCACAAACAGGTTATCAGTGAAGCCTTGAAAAACACCCATGTGTTCTTTAGCATAAATGGTTTTCTCCCCATCATATTTTGGTAGAAGTTTCAGGTAATTCTTGGGGAGATCATGGGAATTTGGAGGCAAATTCAAAGGGCCATATATGGCAGCGACCTAAGGGTTTAAAGGTGGTGGAGGTTGATTTTCCCCACATCTTCCTCCACCAAGGCCAACCGTGAGGGTTTGCAGAATGAGGTTGTTGGCTTCAAAGGACAAAGGGGTAACATGGTCTTTTTGTTCATGTTTTTGCATCATGCAGGTATTCTCGCATTGGCCTTGGTGTCAGGCATGTGGGAATCTTTGTTGGAACTCACAATGCATTCTTATTTTGTGAAAACCCCCTTTGTATGGAGTTGGGGCTTAGAATTGTTGTTGTTGGGGCTTCACACTCACTTAGAGGAATAAACAATTCTAATTTAATGTTGAGTTTAAAAGGGGTTCCTAAACTCACTCATTAGACTCATAAAAGGAGAGGCAATGTGAGGAGGCACCACACATCTCATTGTTGAAGATTTTCCAGGTCCTATCAAGCTGCCAACTAGGTTTGTCTTTGACCTCAAGTTGGCTCTAAGTTTCAACTGTCTAACAATGGTTTGTTATTGTTTTAGGACAGCAAACTGTTCAGTAACTTCTTCGTTGATTTGTTACGGCTACATAGGCCAAATGGGTGCTCTAGCATGTAGTTTTGTCATAGGATGTTAGCACATGCATACCATAAGCTATATAACACACCTAGAGATCTTTTGGTGCTGAAATAATGTTGTTCTAAAATGAGCACATGTATTTTTGGTCAACATGACCCTGGATAAAACTCCCCCGGGGAAAACCAGTTTGAGATGAATGTATATATATGGTGTGCTTCAAGCATGTAATAACACAAGGAAGATAAATACAAAGGAACCTGATACTTTGCAAGCTCCTCACAAGCTTTGCAATGGTTCCTTGGGATGTGCTCCCCTAGAAGAGTGCACCCCCTCCTTCCTTGACTGTGCCCGAAGACCCTTGCACCCTTGCTCTGTCTCTTTGCTGATTGAAGAACTCTTGCATGCAAACTGCCCTTTGCTTTCCCTCTCAACAACCCACAAATCAGAAACAAGAAAGCTCCAACCAAAGTGCTACCTTCTAGCCTTGCGCCCTCCTCCTCAAGTGCGCCCTCCTCCTAGCAAACACACTCACCACAAATAACTGAGACTCCAACATGCCTTGCGCCCTCCATGAACATGTGCGCCCTAGCTTATTGAACTCTCCTCTGAATTCTCACTTCTTTACTCCTCACCAAACTCTCAAGGTGAACAATTGAGCTCTCCTTTGCCCTATGCGCCCTCCTTAAGGATGCATGAAGAAACCTAATAAATGGGTGGATGAGATCATCTCATCTCATCCCAAGTCAATGGTTGAGATCATATCAAGTAAATCTCAACTCAAAACCCACTTTACTTAAGTTTTCATAGTTTCACTTTATGTCTCCTAATTCACCCACAAAGTGAATTAATTGTCATTTTAGGCTAAAATGACCAAATTTCACTTTTGACTTAAATCTCCTAAGTCAAAGTGAAATTAGACATAAAGTACATAGTCCAAGGTACAAAGTACTTCCCACATGTGTTTAGAAGATCACAAACACAAGGGGACCACTTTCCAAGGTACCCAAATCTCAACACTCCCTCTTACCGAGGAAAGTGCCCTTCACCACCAATCTCATCACTGCAATGGATATGGTTGTACCCTAATCAATGAAAGTAGTCTGACACAGATCTGCTCAATTTGTGTGATCCATAGATGGAAGTGTCTCTCCACCTATCCAAGATCACCTAGATCTTGGTATCAAACCAAAGATCTCCACCTTGGTCTCCCACCAAGGATTTCTACCTTCTGGCATCTCGCCAACGGTCACTACTCTTGGCATCTCACCAAGAGTCACTCTCTTGGCATCTCACCAAGAGTCTCCCCCTCTTGGTATCTCACTAAGAGTACCAGGATCTCGGCATCTCACCAAGATCCTCAACTTGGCCTCTCGCCAAGTAGCTTCCACCTGAAGTGTATCCAGAACCTAATCTGCCCGTCTCTGTAGCCAAGTGAGGCTCAAGCCTTCGTGGTGCCCTACCGCTCCTCCTCATCAATCTCTAATGCTCTGAAGCCCCTGCACCAACCCTTTGTCTCAGCAACTCTAAAACTGAAGCTGTCCCAGGTGGACCAGTAACCCCTACTGATGGTGTCCAAGGAAACTGAGTCTGAGCTCCCTCTGAATCACTACTATGAGTCAGTAGGTCCTCCTCAACTCTGTCTCCCCATCTGATGTTGGATGGTGTAACAACAGACAAAGTAGTCGCAAATGCACACTCTCTCGCAAACTGTTCATCGAACTCAAGCTCCTATGTTGTCACTGCTGAAACATCATGTTGCTTCTTCTTCTTCTTGGGACACTGTCCTGCATAGTGACCCATCTCCCTACAAGAAAAGCATCTCCCTGTGCTCATGTCTCTCTTTGGCCCACTGTTGCTCTCTCCTCCCTGTGGTGGGGCCCCAAACTTGGGACCCTGCCAACCTCCCCGGCCGGTCTTCTTCTTGCCCTTTGACCAAAGAGCAAGATCCTCATCACCCTGAAATGTCTGTTGTTGTTGCTGTCCAGAAGCCTCTGCTACAAGTCTAGTCTCCTCCTGAACGAAGTCATCCCACATCCTCTCCCATGTGGGCATGACCTCCCTGGCAACAATGCCACGAACGAATGGACCCCATGGTTTGGTAAAGTTGTTTAAGGCTGTCCTTACCATAGAATCTGGGTCCACCACCTCTCCAACGGCTCCAAACTCGTCTCTGATCTGGGTGTATCGACCAAGGAAAGAAGTGACCGACTGATCCTGGAGCATGTGAGAATGCCCCTGAGTTGATCATGAAGAACCATCTTTCGGTTCTCATTAGAGCTCTCATAAAGATTGCATAGAGATGCCCACATCTCAAATGCCCAAGCTTTCCCAGTCAAGTGGGGAATGATGTGATCCCGCACTGCATCACATATCATCCTCTTTGCCTTGTTGTTCCTCTTCCTGAACTCTGCTAACAAGATGGCAGCAGTAGCAGGGGGAACAGGAACAACTGCCTCAACTATATCCCATAGTTCGAGGTCCTCCAAGACAAAGACGATCCTGGCCTTCCAAGGCGACCAGTTGCTAGCTCCAGCTAGCCTATCCTCCACATGCATCTGAGATGCTGACATCACTGCCGACTACACTCACTCTGATGCTACAACTGCAAAGGAACGTTGCCTCACTCTTGTCAACACAGGCGTGAAAAGAGGCAAACGAACACTGACCTCACTCCTAGCAATATAGGTGTGAAAAGAGGTAGTGAAAAATCAGTCTCACTCCTACCACATAGGTGTGAAAAGAGACTGACGAAATGTCCACCGACTGCTCTACAACCCTCCACAAAAATCTGCCAACAAGCTGCCACTAAACTTTATCAATGGTTGTCCACAAAATCTGCCCAAAAGGTGTCTAAAACAGTCCACTCATATGCTGTCCAAAACTCAACAAAAATCAGCCACCAAGCTCTAATACCATGAAGATTTTCCATGTCCTATCAAGCTGCCAACTAGGTCTGTCTTTGACCTCAAGTTGGCTCTAAGTTTCAACTGTCTAACAATGGTTTGCTGTTGTTTTAGGACAGCAAACTGTTCAGTAACTTCTTCGCTGATTTGTTACGGTTACATAGGCCAAATGGGTGCTCTAGCATGTAGTTTTGTCATAGGATGTTAGCACATGCATACCATAAGCTATATAACACACCTAGAGATCTTTTAGTGCTGAAATAATGTTGTTCTAAACTGAAATGAACACAGGTTTTTTTTGTCAACATGACCTTGGATAAAACCCCCCCGAGGAAAATCAGTTTGAGATGAATGTATATATATGGTGTGCTTCAAGCATGTAATACAACAAGGAAGATAAATACAAAGGAACCTGATACTTTGCAAGCTCCTCACAAGCTTTGCAATGGTTCCTTGGGATGTGTGCCCCTAGAAGAGTGTGCCCCCTCCTTCCTTGACTGTGCCTAAAGACCCTTGCGCGCTCTGTCTCTTTGTTGATTGAAGAACCCTTGCATGCAAATTGCCCTTTGCTTGCCCTCTCAACAACCCACAAATCAGAAACAAGAAAGCTCCAACCAAAGTGCTACCTGCTAGCCTTGCGCCCTCCTCCTAGCAAACACACTCACCACAAATGATTGAGACTCCAACCTACCTTGCGCCCTCCATGAATATGTGCGCCCTAGCTTGTTGAACTCTCCTTTGAATTCTCACTTCTCTACTCCTCACCAAACTCTCAAGGTGAACAAGTGAACAATTGAGCTCTCCTTTGCCCTATGCGCCCTCCCTAAGGATGCATGAAGAAACCTAATAAATGGGTGGATGAGATCATCTCATCTCATCCCAAGTCAATGGTTGAGATCATCTCAAGTAAATCTCAACTCAAAACCCACTTTACTTAAGTTTTCATAGTTTCACTTGATGTCTCCTAATTCACCCACAAAGTGAATTAATTGTCATTTTAGGCTAAAATGACCAAATTTCACTTTTGACTTAAATCTCCTAAGTTAAACTGAAATTAGACATAAAGTACATAGTACAAGGTACAAAGTACTTCCCACATGTGTTTAGAAGCTCATAAACACAAGGGGGGCACTTTCTAAGGTACCCAAATCTCAACAATTGTGACATTTTCATCTTGTCATTATGGTGTTGACATGAGTGAGTGAGCACTGGAGATTGGGGTGGCAATTTCAGCAAGAAGATTCTTCACTTGGGCAAATCTGATCTAGGGTTCTGGACCTTCTTTCTCTATTTTTCAACCAAGAAGAAGAGGTCGCATGTGTGAGAGGAGGAGAACAGGCCGCATATGTGAACCATACAGTCTATACGGCACGTGCAAACCGTACAACATGCAGAAACAACTGCACATGCGAACTGTAGCAGCAGATTCAACCACATGTGGGGCCATACAGTCCGTACAACACGTGTGGACCATACAACCGTACAGGTGATGTCAGCAGGGTCGTACAACAGATTTGTAAGTTGGAAGGGTTTTTCGGAATTTTGCTGAAGTTGTAATTTTTGTGAGCATTGTTTTTGTCCTCGAGATCCTCAATCTGAAAATTTTACTGAACAAAAATTTGTCTCTTATGCATGGATGTTTTCTCTCTAATCTTTGTGCTTTTGCTATAATTTTCTGTCATAATTTCAGTGTAAAATTATTCAGTGATAACAACCCTAGTTCACTGTTTCAGGTCACCTTGAAGTAATTTTCAGATCTGAAATTGTGTGCATTAAATGCTTGAAAATTAACATGGTTTCAAAGCTTAGGCTCTCGAAAGAGGAAGTCATCTTCTTGAGACACGAGTTGTTGCAAATTTTTGTTCTTGACTGGACACAATGGTGGGCACTCTTAGAGTTGAGGACAGGTTGGAGGGGGCCACAAATTTCCAGGCCTGGAAGGCTAGGATTCTTTTGCTCTTGGAAGAGAATGATCTCAAAGAGTACATTGAGATGGTAATTCTAAATCTCAATGATGCACAGGAATCGACAGCCCAAAGGAAGAGGGAAGTAAAGGGCAAGCAGGTGTTGTTGGATTCTGTGAAGGATCACTTGATTCCTCATATTTCCGAGAAGAAGACAACAAAAGATATGTATGATGCTTTGGTAGGCTTGTACCAAAGAGGGAATGCATACCAGAAGTTGATTTTGAGGCATAAGCTATGATATGTTGAGATGTCCAGTTCAGATACAGTTGCTAGCTACCTCATGAGGATCACTCAGATTCATGATCAACTTGTAGCCATTGGTGAGGCAGTTGATGACACAGAGCTGGCGAATGTGGCATTGAATGGTTTTCCCAAGTCTTGGGAACCATTTATGCAGGGGATTTGTGCATGAGAGAAGTTGCCACCATTTGATAGACTCTGGGTCGATTGCATCCAGAAGGAGGCTCGGATAGAGTCTAGAAACAAGCAGAGAGGTAATAATGATGACAATCAGGCCCTAGTTGCTCATGCTAGGAAGGGAAAAGGAAGAGGTTCCACAGGGGGAGAGGCATCTCTAGAGCAGTGGAAGAAGAAGGACCTTAGCAAGGTCAAGTACTTTGCTTGTCAAAAGCAAGGCCACTATGCTTCACATTCTCCACAGCGGAAGAAAGGGAGAGGGAAGCAGTAGGCATCATCAACAAAGGTGGATGAGGTTGCAGATAGGCTTCAAAGGGATTTCTTATTGGTCTCTGCCCTTTTTGGTACAGTTTCCAGTAGTGGGACTTGGTTGGTGGATAGTGGAGCCACATGTCATATGAAAGGAGCAGAGGAGTTGTTTGAGAGCTTCACAGAGTCTAACTCAGATATGTATGTGGAACTTGGTATGGGGACCAAGCATGCAGTGCAGGGATCTGGAACAGTGCCAATCCGGATGGAATCACGAGGTGTGTTGAGAGTGATAAATGTTTTATGGGTGCCAGAACTCAAGAGGAGTGTGCTCTCAGTCTCAACAATTGAGAAGAAGGGCTATGAGGTATTGTTTCGAGATCGACAGACACTGATCATGCCCAGAGTATCTAGCTTATAGACACAACAGTTTTTCTTCGAGTTAGAGAGAGCAACTTGTATAAGCTAAAGGACCAGCCTATGCCAGCAATGGCAAGCAGCAACAAAGCGGTAGAGGACAAGGAGCAGGTGGCTCTGAAGGTTGTGCAGAATCAAAGGGAGTCAGACTTCAGAGGAATTCAACAGGCTCAAAGGGAAAGTCAACTGCTCGAAGTCAACTTTCAGGTTTAGGTGGGAGAGAGGAGTGTTCCAAGACTGTCAAGAAGGTATGATGGGTTGAGATGTCCATGCAGGATGCTCAAAAGTGGGAAGCTTCTAGGAGTAGGGTGTCTTCCAAGAAGGGTCCAAATCATATAGCGAGAATTGCTTTTGTGTCAAAGGGAGCAGTTGTGGTAGCGGATCGAGTGTGGAAGGCAGAGCCACTTTCAATGTGGGAAACAGAGCTATTTCCTGGTAATGGTGGATGGAATACCTCCCTCACTAAGAGGGAGTGTTGATGTTTTTGTAGCATCGAACATGGATTCTCACATTGGCCTTGGTGTCGGGCATGTGGGAATCTTTGTTGGCACTCACATTGCATTCTTATTTTGTGAAAACCCCCTTTGTATGGAGTTGGGGCTTAGAATTGTTGTTGTTGGGGCTTCACACCTACATGTTGGGGCTTCACACCCACTTAGAGGAATAAACAATTCTAATTTAATGTTGAGTTTAGAAAGGGTTCCTAAACTCACTCATTAGAATCATATAAAAGGAGAGGCAATGTGAGGAGGCACCACACATCTCGTTGTGACATTTTTATCTGTGAATGAGCACTCTTGCCAAGGAGATTGGGGTTGCAATTTCAGCAAGAAAATTTTTCACTTGGGAAAATTTGATCTAGGGTTTTTGGACCTTCTTTCCCTATTTTTCAAGCAAGGAGAACAGGTTGCACGTGTGAACCGTACAGTCTGTATGGCACGTGTGAGTCGTACAACAGGCAGAAACAACCGCACGTGCAAACTGCAATAGCATATTCAGCCACAAGTGTGGGTCGTACAGTCTGTACAGCAGTTTGTACATGTATGGACCGTACAATTGTACAAGGTGACGTCAACAAGGTCGTACAATAGATTTGTAAGTTGGAAGGTTTTTCCAGAATTTTGCTAATATTGTAATTTTTGTGAGAGGATTGTTTTTGTCCTCGGGATCCTCAATCTAAAAATTTTACTAAACAGAAATTTGTGTCTCTTGTGCATGGATGTTTTCTCCATGATCTTTGTGCTTCCGCTATAATTTTCTGTCATAATTTCAGTGTAAAATTATTCATTGATAATAGCCCTAGTTTATTGTTTGAGGTCAATTGGAAGTAATTTTCAGATCTGAAATTGTATGCATTAAATGCTTGAAAATTGACACTTTCAAGAAGGGTCTAAGGGAAGAACTTCCTTCTTGAGGGAATTCTAAAGGAGAATTTTGTAGATCTATCAAAGGTCTCTGAGGGAACTTTGAAGTAGAATATGAATCTAGGGGTATATCGATCAAATCTATAGATTTGTTACTTTTATGAACAATAGAAGGAGATATTTCTAAACAAGGGTTACATGAGGAAGAAGAGATCTGACATTCTCTTAGATTTCTCCAGGTCACGAGCTTCTCTAGATCTAAGTGCACTGGAATCTGAGCAAGATCAAGGTTGCTTCTAGTGTGTTATCTTATGGATGCTAGGTTTCCTTCTATGGAGTCACCAGGTGAAAAGTTAGCAGACAGGTATCTAAGGTTTGTTCACCATCAAGGATCAGGATTCAGAACTAACAATATCGTATCCCATGGAAAAATATCTTCAAATTCCGTCCCTGACAATAGTGTCATTTCGGATGTTGTTCCTCGAGATGTTTCAGGCTATTATTGGAACAATGTCAAGGCACCCCAGGGGCTAAAGCTCGGAACGAACTTTAAAGCCATATTTGCAATAAAGAATTGTTGTGGAATCTTGGATCTCTCTCGAATCTCTAGACCCTCAAACAATATCAACTCAGATGATTTAAACTCTCAACCTCAAGAGGCATGTGTCCACGAGTGTTTCAGACATTTAAAATTTCAGGGGGAGGGAGTGAGTGAATTTGAAGAAAGACAATTAAACATACAAGGCACTGTTGAGAATGAATCTTGTAGTTTATTAAAAGGAGAAAAAAATGTTGAGCAATTAAAAATTCAGTAGTTATAACAAATGTATACAAATCTATGAAAACATGCTTCAAAACAGTTATGAATCTTCATACATTCAAATACATGGAAGTACCCTCTACACATCATTCAAATGCATAAAGAAATGGCAAGAACTGGTCATATCAAGATGAAATCACTTTTATGCCATGAAAAAATATCATACAGTCACATTGAATATGGTGTTTAATCTGTTGCTTGAGCTTTTATTTATCAGATCTGATACAAGTAGCCAAAATGCAAGAGATGGCTTTACAAGAAGACAGATACAATGGAAGAAGGAGAAGGCGGATTTACAGACTAAAACATAATGTAGGGAATGAATCTCTTGAGGCCTATTTCCTTCACCATCTATTTGTTCTTGAGGTCCTTTTGATCAAACAGCTTTGAGTATAAGACACTCTTTAATTCCCCAAAGTGTCGACCCTAAAAATGAGCACCTTATATCATTTTTATAGATGTTTTAATTATGAGAAAACCACTTGTTTGACCCAATACTGCTTCTTGATCTTGATACAATTTTTCATTTCTTAATACCACCTCTGGTTTTTCTAAATGATTCTTACTAAGTAAAAGTGTTTTTACCAAAGTGAAACCTATTGAGGTGTTCTTGAGGAGAGCTACTTTAAACCAATTGAGCTTCTAACTAGATTATTCTAAGTGGCTCAATTAAGTGGGACTGTTGCACAGAATGCATTCTACCTTTGAACAGTTGAGGTCCTTGGCTCACTAGAAAAACACTTAGTTGTTTCCTCTTAGTCGTTGTCACCCAATGATCCAGAGCGCTATTGACCATCCCTCTGAGTCCTCTATCTCAAGCTTTGACTGGGTATTGGTCAAATAGTGCAATCGCACCTTAGGATGGACTGTACAGGTCCTAATGCTCTTATGTCTTAGTCAGTGGGAGCAGAGAGGGACCTCTCCCTCCTTTGCGATAACAAAAAAAGCTCCTCACACATCTGTAGCCATGATGGCTGCACATGCGAGTCATCCTCCGTGACACCTAGCATCATAGAAATTCACTTTCAGAAGTTGAACTACTCGCAAATTGATTTTTTCCTTCTCTTGGGGATTTCTATTATAAGACCTTGACACATATCCGAGGAGGCCATTAGTGGGGAAAATGATTTGTACACCCTGTTATCGCACAGTTTGTAGCTAGGAAAAAAGGCTATAAAGTAGAAGGCCAAGCTGGCGTAACAGGAACCTATCCCACCCAAAGTCACCACGATGGGGAGGTTCTTTCTCTTTAGGGAGGTGAGGCCCAGGGGAGACGTCCCCGGTGACCTGGGGCTTTGAAAAGGCTAAAGGATAATCAGACAATGACAAATTTCCCCCCTTCACAAATCACCACCAAAACAGATAGTCCGGCTTATAGCCAACAAAGATAACCAAGTAGAATCCCTGCCCGAGAACAAAGCAACAATAAACTGATATATGCAGGCTTTGGTTAGTACTTCATATATATCAAAGACTATCTGCTATTCAATATAAGCAATTTGAAAGTAAATGTTGACGAAGTCAATGTTTACAAAATGGCAATAAAAGTAATGTCACTTCACCAATAAATACTAGAAGGTTATGGCATTCAATACAACAAATCAATACTTAACTCAATTAATGCCTTTAACTA
>SNQJ01S0004768.1:91515-111431 GCA_010110895.2 Picea sitchensis
ACCCTGTCAATCCCCCCAAACATGGTCAAGTGGGAAATGTAAGATCCAAGCAGTTGTTAGAGATAAAAGGAATCAGATACATATATTCAAAGGTTTCAATGATCAAAAGTGACACATACCATGATACCTGGACCAATTACCTCATGGAGCAAGAACCTCTTCTAATACAGGACCAAGCCGATGGTGAGGGTTGTTGTTGTTGCTGACAAGACAAAGACAATGGAAGAAGAAAAGGTGGGCCCTCCAGGGCCATGCTCAGGTCAATCCTGCTCTCAGTACTCCATGTCTAGGACCTTTGGTCCTTGAGACATGATCTCCTAGTTATCCCTAAAAATTGGGGATAACACACCCAACTGTGGTACTTTGAAATCTGAAGCTTGCTTGGGTGTGCGTGTGTGGCCAATGATTCCCATCCTTCGTCCACTGTACATGACAGTATGATGATTGGCAATGATGCCCATACATGAGGCCACTTGTCTTGTTGTGAGGCTTCTAATCCATAAGTTGACCTGGCGCATCGACTTCACAACATAATCTGCAACTTGCTAAAACCCGCCTTTTATGTGATTTGGGGCCATGTGCCAATTTTCGCTTGGCTAGAGCTTTGAATATTTTGGGAAGGTGCAAAATTTTGAGTGACATCGTTGACATCAGCATAGTCCCACGAACACGTGGCAGCCTCGTACTAGTCCACGTTAGCAACTATGTGGCAGGGGAAGCAGGTTACACATCACTGGGCTCGAGACATTGTTTCATGCCTTCAGTCGGTCCCCTTCATCCAGGTGGCAATTGTAGATCTGTCCTAGTGAGTGCCATGTTGGTGTGCCACTCTATCTTTAGCCCATCTAGATGTATGTGGTGGAGTGATGAATAGGAATGACGTGTTAGCTCCATGTGGTGCTAAGTTGGCGACCAAGTGTGTGCTTTGCATTGGAGGTCATGAGTGGTTTTTTCAAACCACAAAACCGTTGTCGCACCCTATCGATAATGGTCTCCTCCTTCGTTCCCTTGTCAAGGAACACCATTCATTGATCGTCGCGTGTCCATTTGAAACCATCGTCACATCGTTCAAGCTAGTTAACTGTTGTGCACATTCATGGCATGACATTGGTTGTAAGTCGTTGATCTGCCTCGTTTACGACCATCTGATGATCAAGCCCCACAGATTCGCTAGCGCTCAGTCCCGGCGTATGGTTCTGTGGCAAACTCCCTCCGCTAATGATTTTAGGACTTTTAGGCCGCAATAGGGTCTGCTTTGTATCTCGATAAGCGCCTAGATCTTGTTTTAAGCACCTAGGGCCTGAAATTTCTTCCATTTCCTTCATTTTACCCAAAATTAATCAGTCGTTTCTGTTCAAAAGCCCTGAGAGCTCACCTTTTTTTCCTTAGCTCATCCAAATCTGATCCTGTGGCCTCAGCAATCTTCATATTGATGATAGGACTAAATCTTGTACTAACACCTGGGAGGAGTCTCTGTCAAGCATGCCCATCTGGATTAAATTGCCAAACCTTCCGTTGGAATTTTGGTCGAAATCCAAGCTTAAAGCCATCGGGATTCGCTTGGGAAGTTTATTGCATACGATTCTAGCTACAAATCCAATAATTTTGGATCGATGGCTCAGATTCTAGTGGAACTGGACCCGAGATAGGGGCTTTATGAATCCTTGAAGCTAGTAGTGGGCGAGCAGACTTACATGCAATTGTTGGATTACGCAAATGTTACATTCCATTGTTTGATATGTCATCAGGTAGGTCGCATTTTAGCAAATTGCGATAGAAAATTTTCAAAAACGTTTCATGGGGTTCTGCAAGGGTTTGCAAAAGTTTCCCCCCCCCCCAACATCGTGCAGCGAACCTAGGGTTCCTTCTGATCAGATCCCTTCTTCTAAGGTTGGTGGGGGGGAGGGATCTGCTCAAGGTCTTGGTCCTTTGCAACCCTCTAAGGAAGATTTAGTTATAGGGGATATTGCCATCCCAGTGAACGAGCCAGTTTCCACAAATGAGGCGCAATGCTTGTTAAAGGATTTGTTAGGGGATGATTTGGACATGTCTTCCTCGCAATGGAGCAAAATTGAAGCCATTTGGTCCGTTAGTGTGTCAAAGAGGTTTGAACAGGGTAAGTCTTCTCCATCCCTTTCCCCTCTTCATATCTCCTCCTTTTCTCCTTTGTATTTTCAGTCTCTTAATGTGGGGGAAGTGATGGGACCGGGAGTTTCTTCTAGTTTTGTTTTGGAAAATTGCTCTTTGGGTTGTAGATTTAAGACAGATCACGTTGTTGATCTATCAAAAGACTCGGATCCTCTCACTGTAAACTCCCAAGAGTCTTTTTGTGATTGCTCCATCAGTTTTCTTTCGGCATCCTCGGGCCGTGACCCATACCTATTGCGACCCCGAACCACGGCTCAGGGGTTGACTCCTTCCGGGGGTTTAGGGTTTGTAGGTGCCAAAGAACCCGAGCCCGATAAAGTGGGTAGGAAGTTCGCGTTGAAGCATGCTCAAGAAAAGGATTCTCGGGAAATGTCTCAGGGTCGACAACAACTCATGACTGGGGTTCTTAGAGCAAGAACAACCCCAAAGATGGTCTCCCAATGAAGATAATGACAGTCAACATGAGGGGCTGGGGAGGGAGGCCTAAAAAATTATCCCTCAAGAGATTTGTTATGCAAGACCATCCAGATGTTTTTGATCAAGAAACCATGGGAAAATGCGAACCCATCACCCATGAAATTTCCAAATTAATGTCAAGTTGGTTATTCTATGGTTTGGACTCTTTTGGGTCATCGAGGGGCTTAATCACTGGTATTTCTTCTTCATTGATGCTCAACAATTGGTTTCTTGTGCATTCAAGCTTGTGCACAGAGGTCGTTAGTAAAGAACTGGATCGTTCTTTTCTTCTATGTAATGTGTACAAGCCATATGTCGATAGAGAGGTTTTCTGGAATACGTTATCGAGCTTAAGGTCCTACATTCAGAGGCACTCATTCTTGGCGGGGATTTGAATTTCACTCTCGGTCAAGAGGAAATATGGGGTGACTTTGCCTAGGAAGATAATTTGGCGCATTTCTTCTGAAATAAACTTGAATAATTGGGGATGGTGGATGTGGAAACGGTTTTTCTCGGTCCAACTTGGAGTAATCATCGTAGTGGCAATGGAGGTGTATTCAAGAGATTGGATAAGTTTCTTGTCCACAATTCGATTCTTCGGGAGTCTGGGATACACAGGTCCTGGGTTGGCAAGATCTGATGCTCATATCACTTTCCATTCTTCTTAAAAGTGGTTGTGTCGAGTGGGAAACCAAGGCCATCATTCAAATTTAATCTTTCTTGGTTAGAGATTGAAGGATTCAGGTCTTTAATTCAAGAAAATTGGCAACATTTTCAAGCAAATGTTGGGACCTCGACCAGTTATCAATTTGTCAGGGCATTGAAATCATTGAAGGAAAAGGTGATAATATGGGTAGCAGAATGTAAAAAGGATCAGAAAGGACCCTTGTGAGCATTGAATCTAAGTTAGCACTTTATTATGACAATGATCAGTTGAAACAAGGTATTATGGTGGATGTTGACAGAGGCCGACAATTGGAAATCCAAAGACACATCTTGTTGGAACAGGAAAAACAGTGGGGATAGAAAAGTCAAGCTTTTTGGCTGGCAGTTGGGGATCTTAACACCAAATTCTTCCAGAAGTACATGTTATCGCACAGTTTGTAGTTGGAGTAAAGGATGGGTGGATAAGAGGCAAACTGGCGTAACTGAGACTATCCTACCACTATCACCTCAATTGGATAGCTCTTTCTGTTTAGGGTGGTAGGGCCCAGGGGAGACTTCCCCATTGACCTGTTTTTTGAGAAGGCAAAGGGTTATGGCTAAGTAGTAGTTTTCCCCCCTCACAAGTCACCACCGATCAGAAAGTCCGGCTAATCAACCAATAAAGATAACCGGAAGTACAAATGATCACCAAGAGTGTACCTGCCCGAGACAAAGCAACAAGAAAACTATATATGCACAAGGTCACTTGCTTGGTTAGTACTTCATATAATCAAAGACTTTCTAATATAAAGCAATTGACCAATAATATAAGTGAAGCAAATCAATGATATAAACTAGCAATGATTACAACATACCACTTCACAACAAGTGCTAAAGAAGCTTCACAATCATCAATGGCAATTTATCATCAATGTAACAATACTAGAAGCAACGCCTTAGCCAATCTTTCAATTGCTTTAAAGACACAATAAATGTTGCATAGATATGTTTATAGCACAAATAGATGATGGCAGCAATAGGGTTAGTAAATATTAGTCTAAGCTATGGTTAGAAGGATTTAGTAGTTGTTCAAAGTATTGGATGTGTGTATGATCGAGGTACTCAACATAGAAGGTCTAGATCAGTGCGCTATTAGGGTAAATGGAGTCAAAATCACTACAAAAGTTGAAGGGTCGTGATGATAGTGATAGGGCTAGAGACAAGAGGGTTTGGTGTTGAAGTGTTGCTAAGGCAAGGTTTCAACAAATCAAACCCTAGGGGAGATGGCTCACTAAGGTGTAGTAAACCTCGGCCTTAGTGCGTCTTCCTCCTTCTCTAGCTTAAAAGACATATAAACGGCTAGCTTGAGTAATAGATGGTAGGGCTAAAGACAAGAGAGTTAGATGATGAAGTGTTGCTAAGGCAAGGCTTCATCAATCAAACCCTAGGGGAAAACGGTTCACTAAAGTGTAGAAACCCTAGGCTTTAGTGCGTTTTCCTCCTTCTTTAGCTCAATTACAAGGCAAAAACGGCTAGGCTAGAAGAGTAGAGATAGAGTGTTGCTATGGCAAGGCTCTATCTATCTTCAGCAAATCAAAATGGCTCTTAGCATAACTTGGTAGGGACATGAAACAAGGACACCAACATGTGCTCATTCCTTAGGGTTTGATTCAGCAAATTCCATTAAAATGCAAGAAAAAGATACCATAACCATTCAAATAAAGAAGAATTACAGAAATTCACCTACATTCATCAACCATTCATTAGGCAAAACCCTAGTTGTAAACCTTCCACCAAGAAAATGCAGAAAATAGTCAAGAAAGAGCCTCTTTCAACAAGTGTGCATCAAAATTTCAGCCAAGAACCCTAAAGGAGGGCGCAAATTTCAGACCTCACCAAGAGTGAGTGAAAGATGATGATTAAAATGAGAGTTTTAGCTCTCTACTTATACAATACCAAGTGACCTTAATAAAATTTAGGTCACCAAAAGGCCGACAAGGCCAAAATACCAAATAATATTGTTTTACATTAAATGTCATAAATAAAACCCTAATCAAGCAAAGTGAAGACGTCATGCCCTTTCTAAGGTGACGTTAGCCCTTTTTAGGGCAGCATTAGCCTCCTGGAGCAAAATGTTAGCCCTCCTTGAGCCTCTCCAAGATGCCACACGTGCCACCACAGCCATAATTGTTACACATCAAAATTACTCACTTCGATAGTGTCGCAAGTGTCGTCATTACAAGTGTTGTAAGTGTCGCATCTTGTCCGCAAGTGTCGCATCTTGACTACAAGTGTTGCAAGTGTCACAAACATCATACTGCCATCTTGCCTATGTCGTGCCTCTAATGACATCACAAAGACACTTAAGACACCCCAAAGACTAGTTTTGAAGAAGAGAAATCAGTTGACAGGGACTACAAACCTTTTGCCACTGAAAGAACCACTAAAAAATGGATTTTGGAGAGGAGCACTCCCCTACCCACTGTCAGGAAGTGTTGGCGCTCCCTGAGCCTCTTTGGGGGAGTGTTTGAGCGCCCTATGCACCCTTTTGGGGGAGCGCTACCCTTTTCTGAGCAAGTTTTGGATTTGTTGAGACAAATCAGGGAAGAATCCCTCAATTCCTGAAGGTGGTTGGATTTGAATAGATGGTCAAGGCATGATCTTAGGGAAGATCCTCAACTAAAGTAGAGGAATCCTCAACTTATCCCAAAGATCTCTCAAGTGGTTGGACCTCTCCAAGGTTATATAAGGAGGCCTTCTCATGGTGAAAGGTACATGGGGAAGAGACTAGAGAATGATACCAAATTTATGATCATGTAAGTGGTATGAACAGAAGAGATTGGAGATGTGACACTTATGATCTCATGAGTGAGATGTCATCAAAGCAATCAGTGTAGATTACTTGGGCAAAGGGGTTGGACAAGGAGAACTGGAAGAAGTTGTTGCACCTTCATCAAAGGATTGTAAGTACTTTTACTTGTTCTCATTAATAATCAATGCTTGGCCTGTTTCTTTCAAACTTATGCTTGTTCCATATGAGTTTGTTTGCAGTAGATGGATCTATGTTTGAGCTAATCTCAATAGAGTAGGAAGTCCATTGTATCTTTGTTTGTTCTATAGGACCTATCAGGGAGCTCAGGATCGAAGCTCAGCCTGGACTTTGCAAGGACAAACGTCGCTAATAAGGTACATATCTTTCTCCTTCTCTTTCATTTATTATCTTGATTAGATCTAAAAGGAAGTCAGTGTCCATGTTAAGCACTTTTATGTCTTGGCCTTAGGAGTCTAGAGACCAAGAGGGAATCCACTTGTCCGCAAGGGGATTCACCTACAACAGAAATTGGCGACTCCACTAGGGAGGAGCTCTGATTTTTGTTTCCATTCCCAGATCTTGTTTTGGCCCTTTGCCCACTCATTTGACCCTCTCCATATTGTCTTTTTGATTCTTAGATTTGTTTGATTGCCTCTTTATTTCATTATGATCACCTTGATTGACTGAATTTCCTTAATTTTTTGAGTTTCTGGGCCTTTTTCTAAGCTTTTGAAGCAGAGCGCTCCCCTGCCCTTGTTATCAGAGCGCCAACACTCCCTGGTGGTCTTACACAGAGCGTTGGAACGCTTTGGTGCCCCTTACACCAGAGTGCTACCCCATTTTCAGTGAAAAATCCTCTAGGTTTTCAGTTTCTGAGTTCAGTTTTTGCCTTTTGCATTTGCTCAGGGTCTCATACTCTCAGTCCATCTTGGTATTGACCTTCAACACCCTGTTTTCTAAGGATTCTTCCTCTTTTGTTTGGATTTTTTTGACATTTGTCCTTATTTTGCAAATAACTCTCTGTCCTTGACGATTTGGAGTCAATTTGTCGTTTTCTTCTCGTTTATCTGAGTGAGTGAAAACTTTGTAAGGAGTTTCAAAGGTCTTTTTTACTTTTCTTTCTGATCTTTGAGTCATCTTGTCCAAGCTCTTTTTCCTTCCTTTTGAGTTTTTGGTTTTCTGTTTCTTATTTGATCACAACAAGGGTGTCTTTTTGTTTATGTGAAGTTTGCTTCCAGATTGCTTAAATCTCACAACTCTTGAAGTTCGATTAGCATAGGAAGCTTTACATCTACTGGTTATCAGTCACATATAAACATGTTAGCATTGCATTGGATTCCTTATTGAGGACTATTGCATGAGGTCATTGCATCTTAGTGTTTGACAGTGAAAAGAAAATCCTTCTCCTTCCCTTAACTAGACATTCATTGAAAGAAAAGATTGCTTATCATTTTGTATGCATGTTTTGGGAACTGAGTCATAATATCATCAGTCTTCACTCTCATACACCTCTGAGTAAACAACAGCCACTAAAATCAACGCTTAACTAAAATTTATCAGACTTTTTACATCTTTGTTAGCAAACCTACATTAATTTAAGGTGTAGGGCTTTGGAATAGGTTGAAAGGATAACTTTCCAAAGCTATCAAACAAACTTGGTATCTTGTGATAGGGAGAGTCAAATCCAATTGTCGTATTGGCTTGTTGAGATCCCCCTCTCACACAGGGGTTACGCACCATACGAGGAGTCGCGTGGGGAGGAGTTCTGAAGATTATCCCTCAATTGGTTCAGCAAATTCAAGGTAGTAATTGGATCGTATATTGGGGTCGCAGTGCCGTTAATGTGGGAACCTCGGTTGGACTGTTATCCTTACTCGTTAAACTGGGCATGGGGTCTTTTACTTGAAGGAAATTTGGGAGTTGGTGACCTTAGTAGCCATAATCTTTAGGGTCTCACGATTATGTGTGGGAGCCTCTCGAGTTGATTTCGGACTTGTTATCCTGCCCATACGTTCCAACTGGACTGTCGATTGTACCCGCCCAGGAGTTGACTGGGAGTTGGTGACCTTAGTAGCCATAATCTTTAGGGTCTCACACAAGGTGACGGTGAAGGGAAGTCTCATTGTACCTGGAACAGACGTTGGTCAAACTCACTCGGGCTCCTTGGAAGGTAAATCCACAATTACTGCATGGAAGCTTGCACCAAGGCGTAAGTCCGTTAAGCAGGTCGCCAATGTAACTGATCCACCCGCTCTATCCCTGCCTCTTCCTATTTTGATCTCACGACGTTGGATTTCATCACCAACTAGTGGTTTCATTATGGGAAGGTTTTGTTTGATTGTTTGCTTCTCAGATTCATAGCGTGTGTTGGTTGTGTTACTTAGTGGACCTTAGGTCGAGTCAGTATTAATGGCATCAAATCCTGAGAGTACCAATGGAGGAACCCCTTCTCCTGGGGAACCTTATACCTTTCCTTCTTTTGGAAACTTTGGTCCTCCGTACATTGCCACACTGAGTCTTCCGGGACTCACCATTAAAAGTCTTGTCATCTTGTAGATCCACTGTGTATTCTTCGTGGCTACGATCAGTTCAGGTCATAGGAGTATAGATCCACATTCTATCTGCAGTGGCTATATCATTTTGTCAATATAATTATGGATCCACAATGTATTTTATGGCAGCCATAACTAAAAAGTCTTTATCACTCAAGCATAGGTATGCCTGCCTTGGGTTTTGAAACATGTCATAATATTTGTTTGATGGTTGTGTGCAGCTTTTTCCGGTTTCTCTGTGTCCATACCCTTGCTCGAAAAAGTCTACAAAGTACTTCAGTCATCATCGTCTTCTAACTTCGTACTTTGGGGAGCAATCTGTTACACATCAAAATTACTCACTTCGATAGTGTCGCAAGTGTCGTCATTACAAGTGTTGTAAGTGTCGCATCTTGTCCGCAAGTGTCGCGTCTTGACTACAAGTGTTGCAAGTGTCACAAACATCATACTGCCATCTTGCCTATGTCATGCCTCTAATGACATCACAAAGACACTTAAGACACCCCAAAGACTAGTTTTGAAGAAGAGAAATCAGTTGACAGGGAGTACAAACCTTTTGCCACTGAAAGAACCACTAAAAAATGGATTTTGGAGAGGAGCGCTCCCCTACCCACTATCAGGGAATGTTGGCGCTCCGTGAGCCTCTTTGGGGGAGTGTTTGAGCGCCCTGTGCACCCTTTTGGGGGAGCACTACCCTTTTCTGAGCAAGTTTTGGGTTTGTTGAAACAAATCAGGGAAGAATCCCTCAATTCCTGAAGGTGGTTGGATTCAAATAGATGGTCAAGGCATGATCTTAGGGAAGATCCTCAACTAAAGGAGAGGAATCCTCAACTTATCCCAAAGATCTCTCAAGTGGTTGGACCTCTCCAAGGTTATATAAGGAGGCCTTCTCATGGTGAAAGGTACATGGGGAAGAGACTAGAGAATGATACCAAACTTATGATCCTGTGAGTGGTATGAACAGAAGAGATTGGAGATGTGACACTTATGATCTCATGAGTGAGATGTCATCAAAGAAATCAGTGTAGATTACTTGAGCAAAGGGGTTGGACAAGGAGAACTGGAAGAAGCCGTTGCACCTTCATCAAAGGATTGTAAGTACTTTTACTTGTTCTCATTAATAATCAATGCTTGGCCTGTTTCTTTCAAACTTATGCTTGTTCCATATGGGTTTGTCTGCAGTAGATGGATCTATGTTTGAGCTAATCTCAGTAGAGTAGGAAGTCCATTGTATCTTTGTTTGTTCTACAAGACCTATCAGGGAGCTCAGGATCGAAACTCAGCCTAGACTTTGCAAGGACAAACGTCGCTAATAAGGTACATATCTTTCTCCTTCTCTTTCATTTATTAGCTTGATTAGATCTAAAAGGAAGTCAGTGTCCATGTTAAGCACTTTTCTTTCTTGGCCTTAGGAGTCTAGAGACCAAGAGGGAATCCACTTATCCGCAGGGGGATTCACCTACAACAATAATTGCCTCCCCAAAACGTCCATAATGTTGGATGACGTCATAGGCATTCTGGGTGACATCATGGGCCTTCCAAGGCCAACGTCCCAGTGGAGAGGGCACAACTCCCCTAGGTAAGGCTCTGTCAGGCTGCCTCTGCGGAACGTCCTCCTCTTCTCCAGTGCAAACCCCTCTGTCCTGTCTCTGCCCCATGTTGTGGTCTCAGCATCCATCTGGTGGGCTCTTCAGCCCCATGGAGGTCCGAACTAATCATCTCCCCATGTGTACCTGTCCAATATGGTACCTGTCTGTCGGGTATGATCCTGCACATCAACAAATACGCCCTCCATGGGCTCATAAGTCACAAGGATCATAGCAATGTCAATCACATCCAATCATCAATTTTATCAAGCATGTGCATAAAACCCCTTTTACCCAGTCAAGTGCTCAAAGACATTATACAAATCTGCAAAGCAAAGTTTGGAGGAAGTAACAGGGCGTCCTATTGGGCTAGTGTCCACTGGATGTGGGATGTTTCCAGAAGAAATCAAATCCAAGTCATGTTAATGGACGAGGTGGATAAGGGATGTCCTGATAAGGGGTGCAGTGATAGCAGGGAAATGCAAGGCTTACCTGTGGGTGCCTTTGTAGAAGGCGAGTTGCACCTGTCCTGGATGCAAATGTTTCCAAGCCCATTCATGCCTTTTATTCTTTATTCTTTATTGCTTTTTCTTTCAAGAAGCTAATCAGGGGACACTACCCTAGCGTGGTGACCAGTGGTGGCACTGTTACCCATAAGCATTTTCACAAAAATGAGAAGGTTGGCTCGTGCTGAGACCCCCTTTCCCTTAGCTATGCCACCAAGAGCCACTACCCTGGCGTGGTACCTAGCTGCTAGTAGTGTCATACCGCTAGATTCCCATGGACCTAATAGGTTGGCTCGTGATGAGACCCCCTATCCTCTGACTAGGTCTTGTTTTATTATTTTTATGGGTCCCTCTTGTTTCTTGCTAAGAAGATTTTTTATTGCTTTCTCGGGGATCCCTGGGCGAAGCATCTTGAGGTTTTACTTTTAGGCTTTTATCTTTTGTCAGTTGCTTTTACCTTCTGGGCCTTTAGCCCCTTCTTCCCACAAGGCAAAGTGCAACCCTTAAATGATTGGCCAACCCAATACCCGAACCAATGTAATGGGATGGATGAGCGGGAAGTAAGATGGAAAGTGATAAGTATGACAGGAGAGGACGACAACTTTTCAGAAATCCCCCCAGTGGCAACTCAAAACCTATGGGCACAAGCTCACTAGGGCATCCTGTCATTCCCCCCAGACATGGTCAAGTGGATAAGTATAAGATCCAAGCACCCGTTAGAAACAAAAAGAATCAAATGCACATATTCAAAGGTTTCAGGGATCAGAGTGACACATACCATGATACCCGGACTCATTACCTCATTGAGCAAGATCCATCTCTGCTACAGGTCCAAGCCGAGGTGATGGATGTTGCTGCTGCTGACAAGGTGGAGGCACTGAAAGGAAGAAAAGATGGGCCCTCCAGCGCCATGCTCAAGTCGATCTGGCTCTTGGTACTCCATGTTTAGGACCTGTGGGCCTCGAGATATAATCTCCTTAGTTATCCCTAAAATGGGGGATAACAGTACGCAAATTATCGAAAGAGTTATAATACCATATGGGAGTTGTGTGATGTGAAGGGGAATAAGGTACGGGGTTTTCCCGATTTGGCAGCCCTTGGGGTTAATCACTTTCACTCCTTATTTCAAGAGCCGCGACAACATAAAATGGATGAAGTTCTAATATTGCTCTCCTATTTCCCCAAGCTAGTTGAGGAGGAGGACAATAAGGAATTATATCGTGAAATCACAAAGGAGGAGCTCCAGGCAATGATTGCATCGTTTAAAAAGGACAAGAGTCCTAGACCGGACGACTGGACTACTGAGTTCTTCGAGAATTTCTTTGATATCGTGGGAGAAGACTTGCTTCGAGTTGTGGAGGAAATTGGTATCTCGGGTAAGGTTTTAGGCAGCATTAATTCAACTTTCACGACTTTAATTCCAAAGTCGAATTGTCCCTCATCTTTTGATGACTTCCAACCTATTGCTTTGTGCAATTGTTTGTAGAAGATCATACCCAAAATTATTGTTGTCTCAAACCCATTCTGGCCAACATTATTTCTCTCAAGCAATTAGGTTTTCTTAAAGGGCAGTTAATTCATGAAGCTATTGGTTCGGCTCAGGAAGGTCTTCACACTATTAAAACCTAGAAGAAACATGTGTCTGTGATTAAAATCGATCTAAGGCTTATGACTGGGTTTCATGGTTGTACTTGTGGTTGTTGTTGTTGCATATTGGTTTTAATCTCTCTGTGGTCAATTAGATCATGTCGTGTGTCTCGTCTATCTCATTTGCAATCCTCATAAATGGGGTTGGGTTTTCTTTCTTTATGTCATCTCGAGGGCTTCGTCGGGGATGTCCTTTATCGCCCTGCTTGTTCTTAGTGGTCATGGATGGGCTTAGTCGAGCCATTTCTAAAACAAACAGGATCCATACTTTTCAGGGGATTAAGATGGGTAGGTATGAAAACTTGACACACTTACTATTTGTTGATGATGTCCTCATTTTCTGTCATTAAGAGGAAGCAGAAGGTAGGGTCCTCAAACATATACTGGATCTATTTTGTGGAGCCACGGGTAAGGCAATAAACATTGGTAAGTCGACCATTGATTTTCCTGACCTTGAGGTGGACTCTCGTCAACAATTGTCTAGACTATTCTCCTTTCCTTCGCACAATTTACAGAGAGAGCTCAAATATCTAGGCTACAATCTCAAGCCAAATAACTACAGTATTGAGGATTGGAAATGGCTTGTGGCAAGTACAGAAAAGAGAATTAATCATTGGTGCAGTCGCTAGATTTCCAAGGGAGGAAGATTACCCTCATTATTGAAGCGATATCCATGTATTGGCACCTCCTGGCAAAAGTACCGAAGGGTATTTTATCTAGAATTCGAAAATTATGTTTCAATTATCTTTGGAAGGGAAAGGCAAAGTACCTCAGCTCTCACTTGGTTAGCTGGAAAGTTTTCTCTCAATCAAAGGATTTATGTGGTTGGGGACTTAAAGATCTAGGCAGTTTTGGCAAGGCTTTGGCTGCAAAATCCTTATGGGTATTTTTAACTCGGAACAGTTTATGGCGTCGAATCTTAATTGATAAATATATTTATCCTGAGACTCTTCTAGATTGGATCCATCGGCCTTGGAAAGATTTTCAATCAGCGTCCAACCAGTGGAGGTCATTGGCTTTGGCTTTCCCAGTTATTGGCAGATTCTTGGCTTGGAAGGTGGGGTCAAGTTCTCAGATTCAAGTGGGTACGGATGCCATCGTTGGTTGTAATAATTGTATCTTCCTCCCGAAAGATATGATCGCTTTCCTACAAGAAATTGGGCGTTGTACATTAAATTGAATCAGTGATATTGCATCCTCTTCGGTCTGGGGCCAATGATGGATATTAGCGATTACTTTGAACCTTGTTGATTGGTGGCATCATCCTTGGAATTTATTTGTGCATGAGTTGAAGAGGGACCATAGAAGACTTTTGGAGACCAACAATGAGTTGGTTTGGGCCTACAATCACTCAGGTGGGAGCTATACGGCTAAGTTGGGATACCTAGCTATGTCCTCTGAGGAGGATCCAGCTGATCGGTGGTGGTTTAAAAAAATTTGGAAGATTCATGGCCCACCCAAATGTATTTTGTTTTTTTGGCTGGTTCTCCTTAGTCATGCTCTGACCTGGGATAGGATGCAACGTAGAGGGAAATATGGGTCGAGGTTTTGCATTCTATGCGAATGTGTCGAGGAATCTACCCTTCATTTGTTTCGAACAAGCCCTTTTACCTGCCAGGTCTGGTCCAACCTCAGTTTGCAATTGGGTTTGGATCGGATTTCGGACAAGGACACGGTGGATGATTGTTGTCCCATCTTTGAAGGAGTATCGATTACTTCCTATTGTTGTGGCTTGGGGCTTATGGCTGGCCAGAAACGCGGGCATATTCGAAGACAAATTTTGGCCTCCATTTAAAGTGGCTCAGCAATCTTTGGCTCTCCTATCTTGTTATAAAGGAAAATGCCATGAGAAGCATCTTCGGGAGCTCGGCTCGATGGCCATCAATAGAAGTTTGTCCTGGGGATTCTTTGATGGCACGTGCTAGGGGCATAATAACATTGTTGGGAGTGGATACATTCTCTATTTTAATGACGATCATTATGTTTCTGGCAGAGCAAATTTGGTTCCTGGTTCAAATAACCAAGGCAAATTGCAGGCAATTTTTGCACTTCTTAAATGTGCAGCAAGCCAAGATGTGCACTCCTTGCAAGTATTGAGGGATTCCAAGTTAGCTATTGATTGGATGACTGATGCTAATTCCATTGTAAACCTAGATCTGCTAAATCTAGGTCAGAAATTAAAATCTGTGTCTGCTCTCTTTCAGTTTATCAGCTTTTGGCATGTCTTTCGGGAGCATAACATAAAAGCTGATACTTTGTCCAAAGATACTATCATTTGGAAGCTAACATGCTGGTTCAGGATGAGTACTCTGGTCATGAGTTGCTCTCTCATAGAGAGTAACTTTTTTTATCTATAAGTTTACATGGTCGGACTTACAGTCTTGTCTCTTTGACTATATCAGTACTGGTCATATTTTTTATACCTCTCTGGTTGTTTTTGTAATCAAGATGATTGGCAGTTTCGCTGGTCTAAATCTTTATGGACTATATTAGAGTCTGATGTGATTGCGCTGGATGCCTATGGATTGTAACTTTTTACTGTTGGAATAGAAGTTACCTTTTTTTCCATGGAAAAAAATAAGCAACAACCATCAAATAAGAGTGAACAACAGCCTTAATCTTGATTGACAAACATTAATTACAAAAAGGGAAAAGAAGAGCATCAATACCTCTCCGAAACATCCTTATCTAGAATTCAAAACAGTCCACAAGAAGTATGTAGCAGATCTAAAGATAGAGATATATACCAGCAGAATTTGATATGGCAGACCTAGCATCAATGTGATCTATACTCCAGCAAAAGATAACATAATTCGTCCAAGCTCTTCCTCCCTCTAACCTGCAAATTTACAATACCCTTGGTCTTCTTAAGGGAGATTTTCTCCACTTGAACTTCTTATTTGCAAATGAGGAGAACTCATCCTTTTATATCCTTTTCTCTTCAACTAATTTTCCAATAAAATATTATTTAGAAAAGTCTAAAGAACCTTAGATCCTTCTTTTCTCCAAGAATATTAATAAAATCTTATGAGAAGGGTCTAGAAATGCCACTTGTCCTCTTTAGCATGAGCAAACTCTTGAAGATGCTTTCCTTCTTGGATAAATGGGCTGCTCTAGGACCTTCTAGGCTGAGCACTCCCTTCTAGATAACCACTCCTTAATTACTCTCATAAAATAATAATAGATGTCAAGTCAAAGAGGGTGTTCTTCAAGGTAGGGAAATACTCCTTATTGGGATCATAAAAGAATGCCATGCATCTTCATTAGAGCTAGGGTGTTCCTTTGAAACCTCCTTCAAATTGGGTGCTTCAAACACGGCTAGGGTTTGCAGCAAATTTGAAATCATTGAAACTCCCTCAATATTGGTCGGATTTTCTATTATTACAATTATGAAATGCCGCAACCACTTTACACCTCTTGGCACTAATCTGGCGGTAATCTAGGCACTCTATCAAAAGGATATATACTAAGGATGGTGGGCACTATTAACAAACTCCTTACAAAGTGGATCCCATGGACATATATGCCCCTACAATGAGTATCTCATAGAACAACATGCTAGAATGGATGTTCCTTTCCAAAAACATGCAAAAACAAGTGTAAGCACATGCCAAGTGTAACCTCCTCCCTTGGTACTCCCTTCAAGAAGCTCATCTTCCAATGATGTACATTAAAATACCAATAAAGGACCAAGTCATTGAAGCACTCCTCAATATGTGGTTCCACCTTTCCCTTGGGATAACAAATAGATGCCAAGTGTCTTCATGTAATGCATGGTGCTCTCCTAAAAGCTTCAATGGTGTGAAATGCCTTCAAATACATAACTTATGCCTTGGGATATGTGAAATGCATCAATAGTACAATTCAAACTTCAAAGTAAGAAAATACATCATCATATGCAAAAGGCACCCCAAAAGGTGAATTATTACCACGTGTGCAACACCGCCTCCAAATATGTGAACTCAACCATAGAACATACCTCAAAAGATGTGAACACCATAACATATAAAAAAAAGGCAAACATGTAGATCTCCATCTCTCCCACGCCTAATGAGCGAGCCTATGTTAGCATTCACGACTCGTACCAAGCTCCCAATGCTAAAATCCTCGCCACAAAATAGTTGAGAAGAATGCCTTGAAAATGCTAAAATGAGTCTTGCATTTTCAACCTGTTAAATTTGGCAGCATCGACAGTCATTCTCCAATGAGAGGCCATATGGGCCACCCTGAGGCTAGACAGGGAGATTTGGAGAATCAACCAGTCTTGTGAGGTATTGACAAAAGCCAAGGGGAACGTACAAACTCTGTGAGTCAAACTAAAAGTCAGGACGAACGAGATGCTATATGATCTTGTGAGTCAAGCCAAGGCAAAGGTAGAATCCTTGTAAGTTTAAGACAAAAGTCAAAATGTAAGTCTAATGCAAAAGTCAAGGGGAACGTACAACCTCTGTGAGCATAGACAATCTGGTGCAAAATTCAGGGGGATCGTACAACCTCTGTGAGCATAGACAAAATAGTGCAAAAGTCAGGGGGGACGTACAACCTCTGTGAGCCTAGTCAAGCCTTGTGAGCCATGAGCGAAAGTCAAGGCATCTAGCAAAAGTTAGGTTGAATGTAAAATTCCTATGAGCTAGAAACAAACGATTTTCCTAATATTGCAAATGATATAAATGTATTGATCTAGTGCATTGACACGTGTAACATTATCCACCATGAAGAGAAATTCGAATTGCCATGTAAAGAGTCGAGTTGTAAAAGTCAAAGTTGCGTGTCTAGGTCAAAGTCAAAGTTGTCAAGTTTGTCGCATGTCGCATGTTGCATGCATGCATGTTGCATATTGCATGCATGCATGACATGTGCATGCTAAGTTAGTATGCATGCATGCCAAGTCAAGGGCGAGTTGTAACTAAAGTCTTAAGTCAAGTTCTATTTTCGAACTCGTGTCCAAGGTCTATTTTCTGAAGTGTAAAGTCGAGTTAGGAAAGCATGCATTCAAGCTCCTAATTCGAGCCATATCTTTCTCCTCTCCACTCCTTTATAACCAGAGATCGACCCCTCTCTTCTACACAATTTTTATGCTGCATATGGCTGAGGAAACAGAGTGACGTATCAGTCCAAAAGAGGCAGCAATATCAGTGCACAATAGAGGCACGTATCAGTCCAATAGAGGCAGCAATATCAGTGCACAATAGAGGCACATATCAGTCCAATAGAGGCAGCAATATTAGTGCATAACAGAGGCACGTATCAGTCCAATAGAGGCAGCAACATCAGCCCATAACAGAGGCACATATCAGTCCAGTATAGGCAGCAATATCAGCCCATAACAGAGGCACGTATCAGTCCAATAGAAGCAGCAATAACAGTCTATATCAGAGCTGATATATCAGTCCATAAGAGGCAGCGTATCTCAGTCATTGAAGGCAACACGGATACATCTTCAGTGCTGGTCTGTAACAAGAGTTTAGATATCAGCAAGGTCTCTTAGTTACACAGTCAGGTCAGAGTCAACTTGGCAAGCTCTTTAAGAGCAGAGTATTCATGGTGGATATTTCGTAAGTGATCTTACATTATTAATGCAATAAAGAAAGATCGTTTGCTGGGGTTTTTCTCCTTGTACAGGGCTTCCCCAGGGTATATGTGTTGTTGATGTGCATGCTTATGTATCTACATGGTTATTACTATTCAGTTATGATTCTATATTGTTGAAATGTATTAAGCTGGAATCAAAGTGTTGAAGAATTTAAAGAAATAATCCGCATAAGAAAATCAAGCTTATAATTTAACACAACCAGTAATAATACTAACTGACTACATACAATATACTACACCAAGGGGATCCCTACATAACATTACTTGGGACCCAAGTCACACTAAAACTTTATTTCTCATAAATGGCATTTTACAAGTATCATAACTTAGCAGACTTGGAACTATAATTTTCTGATAAGATTACAAGCTTTCAAAATAGCACAAATATATAGATTTTATTTTCATGACAAAATTTCTTATGTTTAAAGAAACAACACAAGGTATCATGCAAGGGAATAACACAACCTCAATATCAAAATATAGTAGCTACACCGCAAAAATTAAGGAGATAAAACTTGGAACATGAGAGTTATATCCATCAAATCGGATCTATAACCAACAAAATACTCCCACTCAACCACCAAAGATGTGCGTCTGGGAAAACACACCACAAACACCTCAAGATCAATGAACTTCCCTCTATCCAACTCTTGCCCATGAAAACCATCACTACCATTTGTCTTACCCTACAAAAACAATGCCATATTATGCACCCAAAGGCACTTAAGCTCGTTGTTCAACCTCACTTCAATTTCCTCCTCACCTATGGCATGCCTTTCCCTACAGCCAATGGAACCCTACTAGTGGTTGGTAAAGTTGCATGGGTGAAATAGAGGTGGGCACCTCTCCTCTTTCCTCTCATTAATGCATCCTCATTCTCCCTCGAATCATAGATGCTTGATGGAGATGGAGGTGAAGATGACTGAATCAAGATGCTAGACATCACTAATAGAATCCTAGAATTGGATCAACCATTCGAGAAAGAGGCCCTGTTACAAGTCAAATAGAAGGAGAAAACAAACAATGCTAAAAACTTGTACCAAGTAGAATCTGCCTCCAAGCAACAAATGGTTAATTGAAAAATAACTCTAGAGAGAATTTTCTCAACTAAGGGATGAGATGGAGGATCCTCCTCCTCAAAAGCAAGCCAATACATCCTCAGGGTGACATGATCCTCAAGAATGATAAGTTAGATTGACACCATGTTACATCTCATAGTGTATGAGGTTCCACATTGTGATTTTCATCACATTGGTGGAGTTTGTTGTTGGTACCTTAAAGCTTTTGATGGACTTGGGAGATACACACCTTCATGAAGCTTCTTCTCTCCTTGGTTTTTGAGCATTTGATGAAGGATATTCACTTCTCTTCTTGGTGGATGGTCATGGTTGTTCGGTCATATCATATCATGGTTTTGGTGCTACTTTCATGTCTTGCTTGATGGATCACTCTCTTGACACATGAGTGCTTGCTATTTCATGTGTTATCTTCTTCATGGAGCATCCTAATGACTAGGTGTATTGGTGTTATGATGTTGGTTTGTCACTAGGAGGGGGTGTTCTACATGGTCCTTTTGTATTGGATGTGTGATGGGAGTCATAATTGATGATTGGATAAAGCTATTATATCCTTTTCTTATATGATGTTGCTATGGTTGGGTGTTGCATGTTTCCTTGGTGGGATTCTCCTAGGAGATATTAGAAGTGGTTACTTGAGGAAGATTATTTTATTGTATTTGCATGAATGCATCTTGGAGAGCCCACTTAGTGAGCTCTTCTAGGTGGACCTTGGAGCACATCTTCCCATGGCAAGGATTAGTTTATGTGTATTGTTATCGCTCAGTTTGTATTTGAGGTTACAAGGCTATAGGATAAAAGTCAAACTGGCGTAACAGGGACCTACCCCACCCAATGTCACCACAATGGGGAGGTCCTTTCTATTTAGGGTGGCTAAGCCCAAGGGAGACGTCCCT
>SNQJ01S0004768.1:111441-132984 GCA_010110895.2 Picea sitchensis
TTAGACATTGTGTCTCCGAGGGCACACTAAGTGAGCAGGACTTAGCTCACGTTTGCAAGTGTGCATAAGGACGGCAACACTAGGCAAGAAAGATATTTTGGATTTGCACAACTATCTCAGTAGAAGTCAACAGTGAGTCTGTTTGGTAATTTACCTGCAGTCTATTCTGTACTCTCTGGTGCTCCAAACCCTGGTACTTATAAGCTTGCCTCCCTGTAACGAGACACTCTGCCTTTGAGATTGGACCTATCTGCTAAGTGCAGGTGGAAGTCAAACCTATAACCAAGGATAGGCAAAACGGGATTGGATTATAGTCAAATGTTGTGACTCTTGTCGCACTAGGTAAGAAAGATATTTTGGATTTGCACAACTATCTCGGTAAAGTCAACTGTGGGTCTGTTTGGTAATTTATCTGCAGTCTATTCTGTACTCTCTAGTGTCCAGACCCCAGTAATTATGAGCTTGATTCCCTATACCGAGACACTCTGCCTTTAGGATTGGTCCTGTCTGCTAAGTGCAGGTGGAAGTCAAAAGTATAACCAATGATCGGCAAAACAAGATTGGTTTGGGCGTTAGACTTATGACCATGAATTGGTCAAATTAACCTGCAACTATATATATGCAGAAGATGATTTCATAGGCCCTGAATTTTGGCCATGAGTTGACAGATTGAAACAGACCTATATTGCATATACATGAGATGACAGGTGGAGGTTGAACTCATGACAACTGGTTGAAAAAAGCTACACACTGATGTACCATGTGTGCATATATCTAAAGACATAATTCGGCAGGTTGAGATCAAACACACATACACACTGATGTACCATGTGTGCATGTATCTAAAGACATAACTCAGTAGGTTGAGATCACAGACACACAGATGTACCATGTATGTGTTAAATTTAATGCAACTGCAAGAGCCATTCTCCGGGAGGATGGCAAAGACCCTAGTTGAGATCTAGGGCCCCCAGTACACTCATGGGGTTCTTGGTCTGGGACCAAATAGTTAGTGTTATCTTTTTAGCTCGGGAGGTACTCCGCATGTGTGTCTTGAATGCGGAAGTTACATTATAATGGGAGGTACTCCGCATGTGTGTCTTGTATGTGGAAGTTACATTATACCTACACTACTAGACACTTGACTTTGTAATGGGTTTTTATAAAGTTATGATAAATTGGTTCTTTTATTAAAGTGACTTTTTTTAATAAAGTGTGCCTTCTAATATTAAAGTGACTTTATTTCATAAAGTGCACTTATGTTATAAAGTCAAATTGTACTTTAATATTTAAGTGATTTATTTTGGAGGGAATGAATCATGTCCCTTGATCATGTAAATGCAAGATTAGATCCTGGCCATTAGATCTAGGGTTGGAGAAGGTGAAGGGTCACTTTCAGATTATAAGAGAATGCATTGGGTAGTGTGCAAGACACATTGAGAAGGAAATTGAGAGAGATTTCTGAGTAAGCTTGAGAGAGGAAAGAGGGCACATTTCCCAAGAAGAATTTATGTTTTGTGAGTGTTGTAACTTTCTGTTGTTAGAGAGGCCATACTGTATGGATCCATATAGTCCGTAAAATAGGATGGGAGGGCATGCAAATCGAAGCAGCTTGCTGCACGGATTTTGAGGCGGCCTTTTCAGCATTTTTTTGTGGGTGAAGAGGGCAGTTTTCTATTGCTATTAGTTGGCACAGATTTCGAGGTGTTGAAGAGGGAAAATCCGTATAGCTGTACGGATTTTTCGGGCACGAAAATCGGGGCAGAATTTTGGGACAGTTTTGGGTGTTGTAAGGTATTTTTCTCTTGCTGGAAATTGTATTGTTGAGACTGATATGTACTTTCCTAAAGCTGAATAATATCTCTCTCTCTCATTGGGTTTCCCCACATTGAGGTTTTCCTTGGCATTGCCTAAATTTCTAAGTTTTTCTAAGTTGAATGGTTTTTGTTCATTGTGTTTATTCCGCTGCAAAATTACTTAGCAATGTGTATTTCTGCTTATGGTAATTTCTGAATGTGGGTTTAGACATTTCAGAGTTCATAGAAGACAGTTATCTCTAGGTTGCTAAGTGTATGACAGAATTATTTACTTATTGATTTTGTCATTTAAATTTCTACATGGTATCAGAGCTTGGGCTCTGAGTGACAATGAGCAGTGAGATTTTTGGGCAAGGGTTGAAGGGGGAAATCTGTTGTTTGTTTTCCTTGAAAAGTGACAAGGAATATGGTTGCATGCATTAGATTTGAAGATCGGTTGGATGGCATTTCCAACTATTTGCAGTGAAAGGTCCGGATGCCAATTGTTCTCAAGGAGAACAAGATTTGAAACTATGTCAGTTCTATTGTTGTAGCTCTTGTTATCCCCTAGTCTAGGGATAACTAAGGAGATTATGTCTCGAGGCCCACAGGTCCTAGATATGGAGTATCAAGAGCCATATTGACTTGAGCCTGGCCCTGGAGGGCCCATCTTTCTTTTTCAGCGCCTCCATCCTGTCAGCAACAGCATCCATCCCATCGACCTGGTCCTTCAGCAACATTGGGTCTTGTTCCGTGAGGTAATGAGTCCAGGTATCATGGTATGTGTCACTCTGATTCTCAAAACATTTGAATATGTGCATTTAATTCTCTTTTGCTTTATGACGTGTGCTTGGATCTTATGCCTTTTGACTCGTCCATACCTGGGGGAATCACAAGATGCCCTAGCAAGCTAGTTCCTTTAGGAGTGAGTTGCCACTGGATGGGTTCATGAAAGGCCATCATCCGTTCCCACCATACTTATCACTTTTCATCATCTTCCCGCTCATCCATCCCCTGCATTGGTTTGGGCATTGGGTTTGCCAAGCTAGTTAAGGGTTGTACCTTGCCTTGTGGGAAGAAGGGGCTAAAGGCCTAGGGGGTAAAAGTAGTTGGCAAAAGATAAAAGCCGAAAGAAGAAAACCTTCAGATGCTTCGCCTAGGGATCCCCGAGAAAGCAATAAAAGGCTTCTCGATAAGAAAAAGGAGGGACCCATAAAATAAATAAACTCAAGACCTAGTTGGAGGATAGGGAGTCTCATCACGAGCCAACCTATTAGGTCCATGGGCATGTAGCAGTATGACACTGCCATTTAGCTAGTCACCACGCCAGGGTAGTGGCTCTTGGTAGCAAGGCTAAGAGAAAGGGGTTCTCATCACGAGCCGACAGTGTCCCCCAGCTATTCTCTTGAAAGAAAAAGCAATAAGACAAAGAACAAAAAAGGCATTGAATGGGATAGGAAACATTTGCATCCAAAACAAGGTGCAGCTCACCCTCTTCAAAGGCACCCACAAGCAAGCCCTACATTTCCCTGTCATCACTGCACCCCTTGCCCAAACATCCCTTACCATCTCATGCACTTACATGACCTAGATTGGTCTTCACCCAGGGACACCCCACACTTAAGGAGAATTAGCCCAATAGGACGTCCTGAGGTCCTCTCCAAACCTGGCTTGTAGAATAGCATAACGTCTTTGAGCTCTTGTCTGGGAAATGTGGGGTTTTATGCACATGTTTGGGTAACTTGATGATTAGATGTGATTGACATTGCTATGATCCCTGTGACTTATGAGCCCATGGAAGGAGTACTTGTTGTTGTTGCAGGGCCACACCCGACGGACAGGGACACATGGGGAGATGATTAGTTCGAACCTCCATAGGGCCAACAGCCCACCAGATGGATGTTGAGACCCCATCCAAAGGTAGATATATACCAGAGGCTTGCACCGAAGATAGAGGAGGACGTTCCACCAGAGACAGCCTGGCAGGCTTGGACCCAGGGGGGTCTTTCCCTCCCACTATGATGTTGGCCTTGGAAGGCCCATGACGTCACCTCTGTGACCCTTGACATCACCCAGCGTTAGATGGACACGATGGAGACAGTTGTGTGCCAAGTGGCACGTGTGGAATGATCCAGTGGCCTTGGGAGGCCTAACGTTTTGCTCCTGGAGGCCAACGTTTCGCCTAGGAGGCCCAAAGTCACCCTAGAAGGGCATGACGTCACCTCTCTTGCTTGATTTAGGGTTTAATTTGTCAATTTTATGTAAAAAACTGGATATTTCATGTAAATTGGCCATGTCGACCTTTTTGACCTAATTTTGTAAATAAAGGTCATTGTAACTGTATAAATAAGGGTTTTTGCCCTTGTATTTTTTCATCATCTTTCACTCACACAAGTGAGGTCTGAAATTTGAGCCCTACTTGAGGGTTATTGGCTGAAATTTTAGGTGCACTTCTTGGAGGAGGCTTAATTTGGTGTTTCTTGCCATTTTTCTTGGTAAAAAATCTTCAACTAGGTTTATTGCTAGATTATTCTTGGTGGATGTAAGGGAATTTCTGCAATCCTTCTTTGCTTTGAATGGTTATGGTACTTTTACTTTGCATTTATTCCAAGATTATGAAATTGTTAGTTTAAAACCCTAGGAGAACAAGCACATGTTATTGTCCTTGTCTTAACAATTTTTCACCTACTAGATTGTGCTAGAGCCCTGCCATTGCAACACTCTAGTATCATTTGCTTCATCAAGCCATTAATTATTTCAAGCTTGAGCTAAAGAAGAAGGAAAACCGCTAGGGCCTAGGGTTACCTACTTCGTAGTAGTCGTTTTCCTTCTAAGGCTTGTTGATTGAGGCCTTGGGTTACCAACACCTCAATCATCATCCTTCTTGGTCCTTAGCTCTTACATTATCATTTGTTTCCTTCAAGTTTGCTGCTGCAAAGTGACTCCATTAGCCCTAAAAGGCACTGATTTAGACCTTGAATTTGATTGATTGATGAAACCAACCCTTAAATCTTTTACCTCAAGCAACCTACTAACCTTTCCTAACCCTAGATTAGACTAATTCACTAACCTTCTTGTTGTTGTTACAAAAGTAAGCTACAGACATTTATTACAGCAGTAAAAGCAATTGCAAAAGTTGATTTTTACACTACCTAATTAGCTTCTGATAACTGCTAGTACATTGTTATTATTGGGTTATTATTTTTGGTCATTGTGAAGCTTATTTAAGGCATTTATTGTGAAGCTATCATCTTGTATACATTGCTGTTATAAAATTATGTTTGCTTCATCTTGCATCAACTTATTGCTTTTATTGACAAGTCCAAGGTTTTATGAAGCACTCACATCAAATTGTACTTGCAAAAGATATTGTTTTCTTGTTGCTTTGTTCTGGGCAGGTACACTTAAGCATATCATTGCTTCATTTGATAAAACCTTGGGACTTTCTGATCAGTGTGACTTGTGAGAGGGGACATATTTTATTGATACTTTGACCTTTGCCTTCTCAAACCCCCAGGTCACCGGGGACGTCTCCCCTGGGCTATCATCCCTAAATAGAAAGAAGTATCTTATTAAGGTGACAGTGATAGGATAACCTCATGTTACGCCAATTTGCCTTCCCTTAGCCTTTCCCTTCGGGACAAGTACAAATTGTGCGATAACAGCTCCCACAGCAGATCTTGTTGCTTTGGATTTGCATGAGGTCAAGGAGGCCAAAGCTCAGAGGATTATTCTGGATGGGGTGAAGGACCACCTTATTCCACACTTGGTTGAGAAGAAGACAGCCCAAGAGATGTGGGATGCACTTAAGAACTTATTTGAGGCGAAGAATGAAAACCGGAAGATGGCCTTGAAGGAATAGTTGCATGATACCAAGATGGGTAAGGGGGAGAGTGTGTCTTCTTATCTTACCCGGGTAGCTCAAGTGAAAGATGAGTTGGCTGCAGTTGGGAAGGTCATATCGGATTCAGAGTTGGTGATGATAGCCTTGAAAGGCTTCACCAAGGAATGGGAAGTCTTCGTGAAGTGTGTGGTGGGTCGTGAGCATCTTCCAGATTGGAGCAAACTGTGGGACGATTTCACTCAACAGGCGATCCAGGAAGGATCTCAGAGCAGTGGACAGAAGACAGATGGAGCTGAGGAGAATGTTGCTCTTGCTGCAAAGAGCAAGAAGAAAGGAAATTCCGGGAGGGACTTGAGTAAAGTTAGATGTTACTGTTGTAACCAGTTGGGGCACCTTGCTTCTCAGTTTCCTGAGAGGAAGAAGAAGAAGGAACGAGAGGGGCCTGAGACAGCTGCTACAGCAGCCATGGAGGACTTTGCTTCCAAGTATGACAGGGAATTTTCTTTGGTTACTCTAGTATCCAGTGTTGGTAGTGGAGGATTTGGGGGTGATTTCAGATGGATTGTTGACAGTGGAGCCTCTTGTCACATGACAGGAATCTGGCAAGTATTCATTATTATCACCGAGACAGGTCTTGACCGATTGGTGGAGAGTGAAGGTGGTATGGCGCGAGTTGTACGTGGAGTTGGAAGGGTTAGATTCTGACTCGAGTATGGAGGATTCCTGGAGCTTGATAAAGTTCTCTTTGTTCCAAGATTGAGGGTTAACTTGCTCTCAGTCTCAGCCTTGGAGGATGTTGGATATTGTACATTGTTCAAGAGAGGACATGTATTTATCTACAGGGAGGGAGTGGACCCAGTGGAACCACAGTTGATCGATGATCAGGTGGGCAGGTTGTATATGTTGCGAGGACAACCTTCTGGATATGATTCAGCGTCACATGAGGAGCAGGAGGCTCCTGAGACTACGGTGGGCCCAAGGATTCAGTCTTACATTCCGAGAGAAGAGAGGGAGTCTCTTCTAAGCACTAGCAGGAGGCTCAGCTGGTGTGATAGAACCGATGCTCAGGGTGGAGTGGATTCTCCTAGGAGCTCAGGGTTCAAAGTGGTTGTCAGGAGAAGATCTTCTAGTTCGAGTTATGTGCAGGTGTTGAGGATGGCTCCAGGTTCAGAGGGAGCTCCTACTGAGCACAATGTGATGGGACCAAATGATGGAGATGGCAGTGAGTACATCCCTCGCTAAGAGGGAGTGTTATCTTTTTAGCTCGGGAGGTACTATGCATGTGTGTCTTGTATGCGGAAGTTACCTTATACCTACACTACTAGACACTTGACTTTGTAATGGGTTTTTATAAAGTTGTGATAAAGTGGTTCTTTTATTAAAGTGAATTTTTTTTAATAAAGTGTACCTTCTAATATTAAAGTGACTTTATTTCATAAAGTGCACTTATGTTATAAAGTTAAATTCTACTTTAATATTTAAGTGATTTATTTTGGAGGGAATGAATCATGTCCCTTGATCATGTAAAAGCAAGATTAGATCTTAGACATTAGATCTAGGGTTGGAGAAGTTGAAGGGTCACTTTCAGATTATAGGAGAATGCATTGGGTAGTGTGCAAGACACATTGAGAAGGAGATGGAGAGAGATTTATGAGTAAGCTTGAGAGAGGAAAGAGGACAGCAAGGAGGGCACATTTCCCAAGAGAGCTTGGGCACATTTCCCAAGAAGAATTTATGTTTTGTGAGTGTTGTAACTTTTTGTTGTTAGAGAGGCCGTACTGTATGGATCCGTACAGTCCGTACAACAAGATGGGAGGGCACACAAATGAAGGCATCTTGCTTCACGAATTTCGAGGCAGCCTTTTCAACGTTTTCTGTGGGTGAAGAGGACAATTTTCTATTGTTGTTAGTTTCCCCAGATTTCGAGGTGCTGAAGAGGGCAAATCCGTACAACTGTACGGATTTTCTGGACATGGAAATCGAGGCAAAATTTTGACACAGTTTTGGGTGTTGTAAGGTATTTTTCTCTTGTTGGAAATTGTATTGTTGCGGCTGATATGTACTTTCTTGAAGCTGAATAATATCTCTCTCTCTCTCTCATTGGGTTTCCCCACATTGGGGTTTTCCTTGGCATTGCCTAAATTTCTAAGTTTTTCTGAGTTGAATGGTTGTTGCTCATTATGTTTATTCCGCTGCAAAATTACTTAGCAATGTGTATTTCTGCTTATGGTAATTTCTGAATGTGGGTTTAGACATTTCAGAGTTCATAGAAGACAGTTATCTCTAGATTGCTAAGTGTATGACAGAATTATTTACTTGTTGATTTTGTCATTTAAATTTCTACAGTTAGAGCTGTTAAATTTATAAGCAGCTGCAAGAGCCATTCTCCTGGAGGATGGCTAAGACCCTAGACGAGATCTAGGGCCCCCAGTGCACTCCTGGGGTACTTGGTCTAGGACCAAACAGTCAGTGCCATGGCATAAGACCCTTGTGAGGGCCCCCAGTATACGACTGAGGTTCTTGGTAAAGAACCAAGCAGTAAAGACCCCTGAGAGGGCCCCCAGTATACGATTGGGGTTCTTGGTCTAGGACCAAGCAGTTAAAGCCTCTAGATAAGCCTAGGGCCCCTGGAAAAGTCCAGGGTACCCATGCATACGGCATGGGTTGATCCTTGGTCTTTGACCTTGGTGGATAAGACCCCAGAAAAAGTTCTTGGGCTACTTGATCCTCTATCAAGTATCTTGATGGTACATGACCTTCCTTGAAGAAGGACATAACCACATGAGGGATAAGTCCCATATGCAGTGATGATAAAGTAATAGGTTCACCATGCTGAATGAAGGAATTAGTATTGCCACCTTGCTAACCCTCTCTTACCCTTGCATGTGTTGGTTTGGGGCTTTGTTGTTTNAACGTGTCCTCCGTGTCTTGTTTCCAGGGGTCGCCGTGCCCGTGTCCGACACTTGCATTTTCGTGTCCTCCGTGTCCATGTGTCTGGTGACTTAGCCCAGGAGTGTACTGGGGGCCCTAGATCTCAGCTAGGGTCTTTTCCATCCTCTCGAAGAATGGCTCTTGCAGCTGCATTAATTTTAACAATAACATCCATACCTGTTGCATTGCAATAGATACCCAAGATTTCCTTTAAACTTCCAATCTCCCTTGCAGAGCCATGACTAAAAATCATTTCATCAACAAATAGAAGATGTGAAGTGACCATTGAATCAAAAATCTTTATACCTTTTAACACCCCTCTTATTCTAGCATCTTTAATCAACATACTTAGGTCTTCAGCTACTAATTAAAAGAGAAAGAGGTCATCCTTGTCTTAAACCACGAGATGCATTAAAGAAACTAGAAGGGGATCCATTAATCAAAACAACGAAGGAAGCAAGAGAAAGACACCCATAATCTAATGCACAAACTGCAGATTCAATCCAAGTTGAAGCAGTGACATTCTAAGGTATAACTAGTTCACTTTATCATAAGCTTTTATGAGATTCAGTTTCATCATAACAACGAGCAACTTCCTGCTTTTAATAGAGTGCAACCCTTCCTGAGCTAAGCCCACAACATCATGGATTTGTCTATTGTAGATATACCCAAATTGTTCTTCTGAAATTATTGCCGACAGTACTCCTTTAAGTCTATTGGCTATAATTTTGGAGATCAACTTATATGTTAAATTTATAGCAGCTGCAAGAGCCATTCTCCGGGAGGATGGCAAAGACCCTAGCTGAGGTCTAGGGCCCCCAGTGCACTCCTGGGGTATTTGGTCTGGGACCAAACAGTCAGTGCCATGGCAAAAGACCCTTCCTAGGGCCCCCAGTATATGACTGGGGTTCTTAGTCTGAGACTAAGCAGCTAAAGCCCCTAGATATGTCTAGGGCCCCTGGAAATGTCCAGGGTACCCATGCCTGAGGCATGGGTTGATCCATGGTCTCATACCATGGTGGAAAAGACCCTTGTGAGGGCCCCCAGTATACGACTGGGGTTCTTGGTAAAGAACCAAGCAGTAAAGACCCCTGAGAGGGCCCCCAGTATACGATTGGGGTTCTTGGTCTAGGACCAAGCAGTTAAAGCCCCTAGATAAGCCTAGGGCCCCTGGAAAAGTCCAGGGTACCCATGCATACAACATGGGTTGATCCTTGGTCTTTGACCTTGGTGGATAAGACCCCAGAAAAAGTTCTAGGGCTACTTGATCCTCTATCAAGTATCTTGATGGTACACGACCTTCCTTGAAGAAGGACATAACCACATAAGGGATAAGTCCCATATGCAGTGATGATAAAGTAATAGGTTCATCATGTTGAATGAAGGAATGAGTATTGCCACCTTGCTAACCCTCTCTTACCCTTGCATGTGTTGGTTTGGGGCTTTGTTGTTTTGTTCAAGGGTTAAAGTAAAGTTAAATTTAAATTGTTAATTATAACATGTTTAAATTTAATTTAAANGGGCCCCCAGTATACGATTGGGGTTCTTGGTCTAGGACCAAGCAGTTAAAGCCCCTAGATAAGCCTAGGGCCCCTGGAAAAGTCCAGGGTACCCATGCATACAACATGGGTTGATCCTTGGTCTTTGACCTTGGTGGATAAGACCCCAGAAAAAGTTCTAGGGCTACTTGATCCTCTATCAAGTATCTTGATGGTACACGACCTTCCTTGAAGAAGGACATAACCACATAAGGGATAAGTCCCATATGCAGTGATGATAAAGTAATAGGTTCATCATGTTGAATGAAGGAATGAGTATTGCCACCTTGCTAACCCTCTCTTACCCTTGCATGTGTTGGTTTGGGGCTTTGTTGTTTTGTTCAAGGGTTAAAGTAAAGTTAAATTTAAATTGTTAATTATAACATGTTTAAATTTAATTTAAACATGTTATTTTTAATTATATTYATTTTRATTTTAAACTTTTACTTTAAACCCTTGCCCTAGCCTAAAAGTATAAATACAACCCTACCCCTCTCACTTTACACACATTATTATTATTCACTTATTGTCTAAGTGTGTGGATCTCTCCTAGCTGCGGCTCCTCTACTGTTGTCTCCCATGTGCGGCCCTCCTCTGCTGGTGTTCTTCTATGCTGCGGCCCTCCTCTTCTGGTGTTCTTCTATGCTGCGGCCCTCCTCTGCTGGTGTTCTTCTATGCTGCAGCCCCTTTGCTGTGAGTTAGAGATTCTCTGCTGCGGTCTATCCCATCTTTGTTGCAGGGTTGGTGTTGTGTATAACAACGGGTCTCCTTGAGGATTGATAGAGAGCATCCTATCCTTGTGTGAGATGTGTGCTAGGTGCGGCACCCCTTCTCCCTTTCGCTGTGATCTAACTCTAGAGGTTGCGGCCCCTCTATACCTTTGCTGTGTGAACAATTCATAAGGTTTCGGCCTCCTCTTTCTTCTACTGTGACTGAGCTATTAAGAGTGGCCTTGCTCCTGTCTGCTGTGTGGAGAACCTCTTAGTCTGCGGCCCTCTTATTAGGGTAAGTTTGTGGGGTGCTATTTGCTGAGGCATACCTATTGGCTTCAGTTTTCTCTTCTTTTGAAATGAGGGTTTACCCACAGTACTGCTGTCCAGTGCCTTTGTAACTTCTTCTAAAGTCACTTGGGGTAAGGGTTTTATTGTTTGATATTCTGAGTGAGGGTTTGGGCATTTATAACCTCTGTTGGGATTGTGTTTCCTTCCTGTGGCCCTTTTCTTGGTGGCAAGAAAGATTCTTCATTCATTGGTATGAGATCCATGATAGATCTATGAACTGAACCTTTGTCTGAGCATACAAAAGGGTTCTACATCTCCTATGGTTATTGTTTTTTTCAAAGGTAAGGCTGCTGTACCAGGTAAGCTGCCTACTCATCTCTTTCAGATCTGACATGATTTTGCTTCAGTACTGCTTTGATCTAGTTTGCATTAAGTATCAAATACTCAGATCTGAACCTATACTTTGAATTTACCATTGCCTACATAACTGTTCTATTGTGGATTGATCAGACTAGTTACTAGATCTTTGTGGATTGACCAGACTGTTCTATTGTATCATCTTGAGTTTAGATCTATTGTACAGATTGGTCTTATTCAAATCTATTCACTGTTACATCAACAGAGTTCTTTCTTATTAGATCTGAGTTTTATATTTCTGATCTCACTAAGTTTATTGCTGTCTCTCTTAGATCTAAATTCTAAGTGTTCTAACTCTGTTGATTGATAGATCTAGCTGTTTTGATCACTAAAATCAAAAAGATACTATTGCTTTGCATTTTTACCCTAATTCTAACATTATAGACCAAATTACATAAAGAGATAGGTCTGTGTTATCACAGGATTTGTACTTGTGCAAAGCCTCCATAAGATACCTATCTATGTAACAATTGGAAGTCTCTACCACTGTCACCTAAGTAGATACTTCCCTTGTTTTAGTGATGGAAGGAGGTCCAACACAAGGGAGGCTTCCCTAGTGACCTCAAGGGATCAAGTAGCAAGATTAGCCAAGCCTACAACCCCCTATCTTGGTCACTTAGATGTTAGGTCTAGGTCTAGGAAAGATAAAAAGGAAAACGAGGTAATTGGTTCACTTGTACAAGACAATAAACAATCTAAAGCATATAATAAACAATTACCAAGTTATATAGCTCATTAATGACCTCCAGACACTAGATAATCAATAAAACCAATTTTTGTTGCAAATTTATAGCAGTAAGACAATGTATAGCAGCAATGAAAGTTTTGTAACAGCAGTAGGTAAAAGTACCCAGAAAATTGGCAATTATACATAAGAATTAAGCTTTCAACAAGTGCAACAAATTCCAATTGCTAAACAATGATTGTCTTTAGCTGCAATATTAAGTAGGTATGCAGCAATTAATTAAAGCCTTAATGGCTGTAAAATCATTTGTTTGCCAAAGTTAGAGTTAGTAAAATTAGTCAAATCGCTTTGAGAGAGAGAGAATACTAATTCTAAGAATGTTTTCACCACCAAAAGAGATCTTGACTAGTGCTGTTGATTTTCTAGGGCTACGGAGTCAAGCATGCAACACTTTGAAGAATGAATTAGGTGGTCAAGGAGAATGAGGTTCCAAACCCTAAAGTGAAAAGACTCTTGGGCTTGTTATCCCCTATCATAGGGATAACTAAGGAGATTATGTCTCGAGGCCCACAGGTCCTAGACATGGAGTACCGAGAGCCATATGACTTGAGCTTGGCCCTGGAGGGCCCATCTTTTCTTCAATGCCTCCCATCTATCAACTAGAAACAACAATATCCATCCCATTGGCCTGGTTCTGAAGTAGTGGTGGGTCTTGCTCCATGAGGTAATGAGTCTGAGTATCATGGTATGTGTCACTCTGATTCTAAAAAAAATTGAATATGTGCATTGAATTCTCTTTTGTTTCATGACGTTTGCTTGGAAATTTTTCCCTTTAACTTGTCCATACCTGGGGGGGATGACAGAGTGCCCTAGTAAGTTGGTTCCTTTAGGGATGAGTTGCCACTGGGTGGGTCTATGAAAGGTCATCGTCCATTCCTTCCATACTTACCACTTTTCATCTTTATCCCTCTTATCTATCCCCTACATTGGTTTAAGCATTGGGTTTGCCAAGCTAGTAAGGGTTGTACCTTTCCTTGTGGGAAGAAGGGGCTAAAGGCCCAGAGGGTAAAAGTAGCTGGCAAAAGTTAAAAGCCAAGATGAAACCTTGAGATGCTTCACCTAGGGATTCCAGAGAAAGCAATAAAAGGCTTCTCAGCAAGAAAAGGGGACCTGTAAAATAAAATAAAACTCAAGACCTAGTTGGTGGATGGGAGGTCTCATCACGAGCCGGCCTATTAGGTCCATGGGCATGTAACTGTATGACACTACTATTCATTTGGTCACCAAGCCAGGGTAGTGTCTCTTGGTGGCATAACCAAGAGAAAGGGGGTCTCATCACGAGCCAGCCTTCTCATCTCCGTGAAATGCTTGTGGGTAATGCTGTCACCACTGGTCACCACGCCAAGGCAGTGTCCTTCAACTATTCTCTTGAAAGAAAAATCTATAAGACAAAGAGTAAAAAGGCATTGAATGGGCTAGGAAACAATGGCATCCATGACAAGGTGCAACTCACCCTCTACAGAGGCACCCACAGATAAGACCTACATTTCCCTGTCATCACTACACCTCTTGCCCAAACATTCCCTGCACCATCTCATACATTTACATGACTTAGATTAGTCTTCACCTGGGAAACACCCCACACCTAAGGAGGATTAGCCCAATAGGACATCCTGAGACCCTCTCCAAACCTCGCTTGTTAAATAGCATAACGTCTTTGAGCATTTGTCTGGGTAAAGGGGGGTTTGATGCACATGTTTGGGTAACTTGACTATTATATGTGATTGACATTGCTATGATCCCTGTGACTTATGAGCCCATGGAGGGCGTACTTGTTGCTACTGCAGGACCATGCTCGACGGACAGGTACATATGGGGGGATGATTAGTTCGAATCTCCATGAGGCAAAAAGCCCACTAGATGGATGTTGTGACCCCAACCAGGGGCATAGGGATACTAGAGGCTTGCATTAGAGAAAAAGGAGGGCGTTCCACCAAAGGCACTTTGGCAGGCCTGGACCTAGGGGGGTCTTTCTCTCCCACCATGACGTTGGCCCTTGAAGGCCCCTGACGTCATCATATGGAGCCTTGACGTCATCCAGTTAGGGTTTTTTCACGAGGACGGCTTGGTTAGCATGTGTGGCAGCTTCTGAGGCGTTTTGAGGCCTAACGTTTCATTTTGGAGGCCTAGCGTTCCAAGAAGGGGCCTAACGTCACCCTAGGAGGGGCATGATGTCATCCCTAAAAGACAAAATTAGGGCTTTTATTGTTAATTTTATGTAAAACTGAATTTTTGATGTAAACTGGACATGTCGGCCTCTTTTTGATCTAAATTGTAATTAAAGGTCATGATTATTGTGTAAATAAGGGAAAAATATCTTATATTTTTCGATCATCTTTCACTCACACAAGTGTGAGGTCTGAAATTCGGCCTTCTTTAAGGGTTATTGGCTGAAACTAGTGATGCGCACTTCTTGAAGGAGGCAAATTTTCGTGCTTTATGGCTATTTTCTTGTGGAGGATCTTCAACTAGGGTGATTTGCTAGATTATTCTTGGTGAAGTAAGTAGAAATTCTGCATTTCTTTATTGTGAATGAATTCTATGGTTATTTTTTTGTTTCATGTCTAAGATTATGGAATTGCTAGCTTGAAACCCTAGGGGAATGACGTGTTATCATCTTTTTCCCTATAATCCTCCATATGTTAAAATCTCTTGAAAGGCACCCAATTTGAAGTAAATACTAGAGCCCTACCATTGTAGCACTCTCGTAACCTTACTTCCTTTGCCAATTACATAATTTATTACATTTTGTTCAAGGAAAGGGAAAATCGCTAGGGTCTAACCCTTATTACTTTCTAGCAATTTTCTCTTGGAAAAGGATTTTTGAGGCCTTGGGATACCAATACCTCTTATGTCCTCTCCATCCCTTAACAAATTATTATCATTTGCTAAATTTCCTTTAAGAATTTTCTGCTGCCATTAGTGACTCCATTAACCCTAGAAAGGCACTAGACTACCTCTTACAAGTGGTGATTGAGCAAACAAACACTTAAACTCTTATCTTTGAACCCTTTACTAACTTTTTCTAACTCTAGATTAGACTAATTTCTAAGCTAACTTGCTGCTGTAGCAAAACATTGCTACAGCCATATAAAGTTATAAACTTGCATTAATTTGGCACATTTACCTACATAACTCATAATAGAACCAATCAAAATCTAATTGTGATAATTGCTAGTGAATCTACTAGGTAAGTGCTAGTTTGTGTATGGTTTTCTTGCACTTTTGACCATTTAAACTTGCTGCTGTTACAAAAGATAGCTACAGCCATCTAACTGCAGCAAAATCTCTGCAAAAGTGCTATTGAAAGCTAGCCTATCATTGCCAATTTTGCTTGTGACAATTTACTATCAATTTKCCTAGTCAAAGTCACTTTTTATTGTCTTTTTCAAGCAATTTCAAGGCTTGAATCTTGAGGATGTTCTAAGATATTAATTGCTGTTATAAACTGATGCATAGTTGCAAATTCACAGTCAGTTAGCTTATTTTACAAAGGTTTATTGTCTTGTGAAGTACTAACAATCATCTGGTACCTGGAAAGTGCCCCGTTTGCCTTGTTGTCTTGTTCTAGGCAGGTACACAATACATTTTCATTTGCTTCATCCTTAAGATATAAAATAAACCTCTAATTAGAGTGCTCTGTGAGAGGGAAAGGGTTTCCTTGTGACTATTTTCCTTAGCCTTCTCAAACCCCCCAGGTCACCGAGGACGTCTCCCCTGGGGTAGATTAAACATACTCCTAAATAGAAGGGGATCTCCTATTAAGGTGATAGTGATAGGTTATTCCCAGTTATGCCAATTCTGTATCCACTTGCCTTGGGCTTTTGGGGCAAGTACAAATTATGCGAGAACAGGGCCTTAGGATTAAAACCTTCATGAAAGCGATTTCTAGGGTGCAAAGCCTCTGAGGTCCTAGATGTCGTTTTCCCTCTTCTAGATAACTTAGTTCAAGGATAAAAAATGGACTAGGATCAAAACCCTAAGGTGCAAATCCTCTTGGGCCTTAGGCCTTTGAATCCTAGCAAGAGACAAGGTCTCTTAATGTTATCACCAAAACTTGGACAAACAAAAGTATTTAAGGAGAGAATTCCTTATGTTTCCTTCATAGGGTTTTACTAGAACAAAGTAACATGCAACAAGATAGCAATTATCACATTATACCATGAGCAAATTTATCAACTTAAAGCAAATTACTTACTTATCCAAGTTGCTATGCCAAGAGAAACCCTAGTTGTAACAAGATATCATCCAAGAAATGAAAAGCATCCATAAACAATCCTCCTCCAAAGGTGTGCACTAGATCCAAGAAGACAAAGAGAGTAGAGCGAACTTTTTCTAGAGCTCTCACTCAAAAGTGTGAGAAGATGTGATGATGAAAAATGATTTGAAGTGCTCCCTATATTTATATGAGGTAACCAAACACATTGTCCACATAATTTGAGTAAAATGTCAACAATTCATGTTACAAGTGGGGCCGACCCCTCAAAATAGCCTCTACAATAACAATAAATGCAAAATGACCATTACAAAGCCACATGTGTGGTGACGTCAAGACTCCAAGAAGTGAAGGAGGCCTTCCCAAGGCCATGTGTCATCATCCAAAGTGGAAGCAAGGTGGGAGAATCATGAATGCCATGCCACCTCAAATCATCATGTGGTGTCCATGTGGCAAGCAAGCTCCAACATCTCCATCAAACCCTAGCATGACGTCATCATCAAAAAAAGGCCCAACGTCCAAGGTGTGAGGAGGATGTACGTCATCTATGCATGCTATCCAAGCCAAACCAAGTGCAATGTCCTCCATCAAGTAGCTGGGTAATGTGTGGGTGCATAATCCAAAGCATGGGCTTCCTGCCCTTAAGTGTGCCATCATGACCATATCTATCAAAATCAAGCCCATCGGTCCATTGTCCAAGGTCTAGAAGATGTGAGAGCCTGTATCTGAATGTGTTAAGCCACTAGGTGACTCAATGCTCTGCATCACACATGCCATATCCTGCAATAAAGGCATAATGTTCAAGGTGAAACCCTAGGGCGTCCTTAAAAGTACCATGTCATGTGCATCTAAATCAAAACAAAACATGAAGTCAAGTAAATCCAATCTTCATAAGATAAACTAGTCCTTAGATCATGCAAAGTAAGTTGTTACTTAAGATATAAGCCACATAAACAATTCACTTCAAGTATCCCTTTCAAATTTCACATTAGCTCAAGACTTTATGCAATGTAACATCCTCGATTTTTATCCCTATGAACTAGAATATATTATGTAAATGTGGCTTAGGCTAGTGAGTCGATATGTTGAAAGGACGAGGTGCCTAGAAATGTAATACTTCAAATATATATATATATATATATATATACTAATAAAATACATCGCCAGCTACAAGACGGACAAGGATAAGAGATAGGGTGCTATGATTCCACGAGAGAGGGGCTGAGGGGCTAATCCTTTTATTAATCATTTATTTACCCATGTTTGGGTGAGGGGGCGCGTGATTCTCTTAGGGAGACCACATCCTTGCTATTTAAACACTACCTGTGGGATGAATGGGGTGGTTCGTGTTAGAAATAATAGGTGTGCTCGTTTAACCATAGACAATATAGCAATATTGTCACCCAACCATAGGCCGAAGCCACCCCGAGCACCTTAACCTTGACAGAGAATAATTTCGGAAGCAAACCCTAGGCCTAATAGCTAATCAATGTAGCGTACCTCTCTCCAGAGCTAGCACACAAGGCAGAAAGTCCAAACCATAACCAAGAGAAAGTCCAAGCCTAAAACCTAAAATACTAGTTGCAGTAGCTGCAGCTGCAGCTACTCTCCAGACTTGCACACTTGCTGAATTTCTGCAGTGCCCACTAGATTTATGTAGTTGCGAGTTGTGTCTTTCAAATGAGCTCTGGCGTCCTGTATTTATACTGCTCCTCCTTAGCTGTCTGGGTCAACTTCTCGTTCTGGAGGCTAAAAAACTCAATATTAAATATTTTCTTTAGCCAACTTGTCTTCTAGGGTTATGTCCATTGCTTTATGGTTTCTTCTTGCTTCTCGGAATATTCTGTTCTTTTCAGGGTTACACGTGGAGGTTAATACCTCCTGCAACTACCATAATATCAACACTCCCTCCTAGCTAGGGAGGTATTGAAAGCAATGGTGTTGAGCACAAACATACCATTCAACTGATAGCATCATCATAGCCACATAGGCTATCTCATGATTAGATCACGAGCACCATCATCACTATCAATATCATTTGATAGCATCAACTGCATCATCTCTCGAAGCCATACTCCATCTGAGTAATCAGGCATGATGCTGAATAAGTCACTCACTCCACAGAGTGATACAAGAACCATTCTTCTAATTCAGACATATGTCCTAGAAGAATAACTATTCCAACAGATGTTGGAAGCCATGCCATGGGCTACAAGGAGTATTCTTCTAATCCAGACATACGTCCTAGAAGAATAAATGTCCTGGACCATTTTTCGTCTAGAGAATGTTTGTCCACCAGCACACTGACTATCTAGCTGATAATCATTTCCAACACTACTGATAGTCTACATGGCAATCAGAACAATGCCATTCAATAGAACACAACTGTGTCTATCTATAGTAGTACACAACTACTATCCAGTGGTACACAACCACACCAAGTAGCACACAACTACTTAATCAGTGACACATAGTCACAACCAATGGAACACATCCATCACAGTAGCATACATCTACTGTCCAGAGACTTACAGTCTCCATAGCAATCATATCATCTGATATCAACCTGCATTTAACAATATCATGATATAAACTGAGTCATCTAAGCCATTCTTCCACTCACATCTGTGAGATCTGGAAGAGCATTTTCCCTCATAAAGTAAAACATCATCCATAGGCTATCTCGATTATTCTTCCCAAGCATAGAAGAATAACTGTCCCTGATTTCTGAGCCTGGACCATTCACCTAACTGGGCCATTCCTCCCGCACTACTCATAGTGCAACCTGGAGAGAATGAGTCTGCCCTAGGGAATGCCTGTCCCTGATTGCTGAACCTGGACCATTCACCTAACTGGGCCATTCCTCTGGTACTAATCATAGTGCAACCTGGATGGAATGAGTCTGCCCTAGGGAATGATTGTTCGGACCATTTCCTAATGGAAATGACTGTCCTGCACCAACCTCCAAAATGGACCATTCTTCGAAACTGCTCACAACTGTGAACTTCGAAAGAATGACTGCCCGACGAGGCAGACCATTCTACTTGACCACTACTCAGAGTGACTGCCAAGAAGAATGACTGTCCTAGACCATTCCCCCACATTGGCCACAAGGGGAATCGCTGTCTATGGTACATCAACAATCCATCGAACCATTTTCATTACGAAAATGACTGTCCGATCTGGACCATTTTCCAAACTGGAAAATGCATGTCCATCAGAAATCTCAAACCACTTTCCGAACTAGAAAGGAACTGCTCATCCTGGACCATTTTTCGAATTGAAAAATGACTGTCCATAAATCAATAACACATCAGTGCTCCCTCCCAACTTGGGAGTAATATCTTCCTTTTTCAATAAGGAAGTCGTCTCCAGGAGCCCCAACTTGTTTCTTAAGTACGCAAACTTTTTCATCTTGGACAAAGGCTTTACCAAAATATCTGCTATCTGCTCATCTATGGAGATATATTGGAGAACCACTTCTCTTTTCTGGACTTCACCACAGAGAATGTAATGCTTGATCTCAATGTACTTCGGTCTTGTCATGGAACACTGATTTTCTCTAAAGGCTTCATATAGCTCTGATCATTACAATATATCATGGTCGAATTCAACACTTATGTTTCCTGCTAGCTCATGACATCGTGGCAAGGCTCAAACTGAAACATATCCAAGTAGCACTTCTTCTGTCATTATGAGAGTTTTCCATGGATTAGCAATCCATCATCCCAGACTTCTGAGTAACTATTCTGATACACTATCTCTATCATAGAAAGTTTTCATCACTCTTCTGCTGTATATGAGATACTCTGCATCAAGTTGTTTGAATCCATACAAGGTCTTCTTATATCTGCATACATGGGTCTCTTTCTGGTATAAGCTTCTTTCTCACTTGCTTTATTGGAAAGAACAGTCTTTTACATGTAAATTCCAATCCATGGATACTACAAGAGGTATATCTGGAACAAGCTGTTGTCATAGTCTTTTCCCTCCTTCTGGAAGAACCTTTGAATCTTGCAATAGCAATCCTTATCTTGTTATTCTTCCATAGGTATTGTTTCACTTGAACATCTTATCTTCTAAGAAATAGATATGCAAGATATGTACAAAAACTATGCAAACATGGTATGTACAAGAACTTTGAAGAATATTGTTACCTTGACTAAGAAGAAGTTGGTTTTATCCTGCTTGGCCTTCTTTGAGTGTTCCCTTTCTTCGACAATTGATGCTTCGTCTGTTTCCTTCCTTAAGCCAAACTTCCTCTTATTCCTGAAATTCTTGAATTTTGTTGTGAAGGCTTGATCATCGTATTTCTTTTGGGATTTCTCTTTTGTACTAATCCTTGATTCTTCTTGTGCACAACAAGTTCAAAGTTCTTCAAATGTGAGATACTCCTTTCTTGTGTTCATGCTTGTGGAAAATGCATCCCATGTCTTGGCAAGGTTGTTGAGTACTATTTTTACTGGTTCCTTGAAATGATTTCTTCAATAGCTTGTAGTTGATCTCTTAACTGAGAGATTCTCACCAAGTATGATGTTATGCTTTCATCATCATTCATTTTCATGTCGCGAAGCTCATTCTTCAGACTCATTACTTGTCCAATGTTTCTGACTGAGAAGAGATTGGTTAGGGCATTGTACATCTTCTTAGATGAGTCAAGATGAGATATGTAGGGTATCAATTGGTCTTTTACAGAGTCCAGTATGATGCTTGTTATCCCCGATATCTAGGGATAACTAGGAGATCATGTCTTGAGGCCCACAGGTCCTAGACATGGAGTACCGAGAGAAGGATTGACCTGAGCATGGCCCTGGAGGGCCCACCTTTCTTCTTCTTCGCCAGATTTGTCCTGTTAGCAGCAGAAGCTTCCATCACCACCGGCTTGGACTTGCATCAAAGAGGACTCTTGCTTCATGAGGTAATTGGTCCAAGGTATCATGGTATGTGTCATATTTGATCGTTATAACCCTCTTATATATGCATTAGGTTCCTTTCATTTCTGATGACTTCTTGGATCTTACACTAATCCACTTGACCATTGTTGGGGGTGATTGA
>SNQJ01S0004768.1:145885-162616 GCA_010110895.2 Picea sitchensis
TAGTGGGGAGGACTTCTACCCATCAGATTACAGTGGGATCAGTTGCAGAGGGAGGCCACACAGCAGAGCTTCATTCCTGTGGAGGGGTTTTCTATTCTGAGCTCACAGCTTGCATCTGGAGCAGATTCAGTGGTTTTGAGAGCATTTATGGGGGGCACACCTGGTTCTTTTAGACTAGTATTCCAACTTGGATCAAGCTGCTATTGTATCAAGTTCATCTATATTTTGTATTTGTTGTATTCCACCGTCTGCTTTCCTCATATATAGACATATATCCCAGACTGGTTTTCCGCGGGGAAGTTTTATCCAGGGTCATGTTGACCAAAAATACCTGTGTACAAAATGATGTGTGTTAGTCTTTTAGATCTGCTTATTTCCAGTTGTAAAGATCACTAGGTGTGTTGTATTTATTTTAGTATGCATGTGCTAACTTCTGGTTACTAAAACTACATGCTAGAGCACCTAAAATTGCAAGTACAACCGTAACAAATCAGCAAGAGGTTCTTGAACTGTTGGCTGTCCTAAAACAGCAGCAAAACATTTACATAACAGTTGAAACTTAGAGCCAATCTGTGGTCAAAGACAGACCCAGTTGGCAACTGATAGGACCTGGAAAATCTTCAATTCTATAATCTTCCTTGAACCCAATATATATATATATATATATATATAGAGAGAGAGAGAGAGAGAGAGAGAGAGAGAGAGAGTTTCGAAGAAAACCTCACAGTATCCTTCTCTCTTCCCTGGAATATCTTAATGGAGGGCGGCTAAACCACCATCCACAACAGCAATTTGTAACCCCAAGGGACTCTACCAAAATAGAACATGTGACCTATGGCCTCCCCCCCCACACACACACACACATATATTCCAAGGAAAACCTCATGGTATACCCCTCCCTCGGAATATCAAGATGGACGACAGCTCAACTGCCAACCACAATAGTGGTTAGTAACCCCAAGTGACTCAACCGAATTTAAACTCGTGACCCATTGACATATTCTGGTTGCATCATATATTGATTTTCTCATATCCATTTCAGATACTCTAGTTTCCAAAACATCATTTTTGCAACATTTCGCAATACCTAACCATTATATGATTCAACAAAGATGTTTGCACATGTAGAAATGTGTATTAGCATGCAACAGGACACACATACTACTTGAAGGGGCAAATTCATACAAAATGAATCCTACACTAGCGAAGAGGAATCCTAAGGCTATGCATCCAATGTCTCTGAGTACACAAAGGTCTAATAATAAGAGTGTCCCACTCGCATCTTATATTCCAATTTCCCTCTAAACTTTGCTCTCTCAGGTGCACTTATGCTAGGTGTTCATAAACCCACACGTCTATTGTATTTGAGCATGCTTGGTAGTATTCAAGCTCTTTCAAATATATGGAGTTAGATCTTCTCACTCTCACTTCAACTACAGTTATTTGACGTGGGTACTCCCATCTCCTCTCTATTATAGAATGTTTCTTCTGAGACCTCTTTAGATGGACAATTCAATAATAGTCTCCAAGTAAATGCACAATAGGGTGAAGATATATATCCATGCCCTCCTTCATTGGATGAGAAGGTCAATTATAGTTGTTTCCAACAGATGTGTCGATCAGTGGTTGCATTCATCATTCTTGTAAAAGATGTCTCTTTCGATACCTCTTCAAATTGACAATTCAGTAATACCACTCCCCTGGTTGATGAGCAAGCAACATGGCATGGATATCTTCCCACCCTCCTCCATTGGATGAGCAAGTCAGCGACAGTTTTTCGAAGAAATCAAACAGATCAGTGGCTACATTCTTCATTTCTATACAGGTTGTTTCGTCCATTACTCCATCATGTGAGTTCAATAGTACCACTCCACTAGTAGGTATGCAACATGGCAGGTATATATCTTCCCTCCCTCTTCCATTAGATGAGCAGGCCAATGACAGTTTGCTCCAATAGAAGAGTAATGTGGTGGCAATGTTCTTTCAGCTAATTATGTCCACTTTTGTATTGAGTTGGATCATCACAAACCCACTCTCTTCTTCCAGCTATAATTGACTCTACATGCAGTTGGGTAAGCCCACTCTCTTTTATACCTACTCTCTCTTGTATTTATGTCTTTTATAGCACTCCCTTATCAAATGGATAGATCAACGATCATATTCCCCCAAATGATCAGTAATTTGATGGTGGCATTTCTTCAACAGTTGAGTAGTTCTATGATGATGATGGTTGGGTCTTCATATATCCATCCATGCTTGTGTTTGAGTTGGATCATCTAAAACACACTCTCCTTTATATTCCGACTACAATTGTCTTTCTTTTGAGTTAGGCATGCCCACCGCTTCATTTGTATCTCATAATCTTTCTCCATGACCCCTTGCTTAACTTAAGGGGGAGGTGTTGATACTATGGGTAATCTTCACTTAAGGTCATGTGCCAACCCACAACTTGGTGTACTGAGAGTTAATGGGTAAGTTACCCACTTCATTATTTCTGACTAGGTCAACATAGTCACCTTCTTGGGGATAGCACCCCAACCCTAAAAGGATGTATATAAATACACATAAACTACTCATTTGTAAAAAAACATTCATTCATTCTTTGATCAAGTGATAATAGCCTGTTGGCACCTCTGAATTTTCGCTCTACTTGTGGATGATTGTTCTTTGTTATGGAATTGATCTTTCCTACTTTAACTGACATTATGGAATGGGTTCATCTTGATTATAATAAACATTAAATGTTGTTATAGACCTACTATTTTTCACTTTCTTTGATTAAGGCTTTGTTGAAGAGTTCACCATAGATCCTCGTCTCTTGTGATTTCAACAAAAGTGTTACATCATCCTATGAGGTACAGTAGATCTTTTGAATCCTTCTTTTAGGTGGCAAAGACATAACCATGGGATCAAGGATTGTCAACTCACGGTCAAACATGAATCCCCATAACCTTTGATCTCTAATGCTCCATGGGCCTAAACCCCAAAAGGCCTTGTCTAAAGCAAATAACAATGATTGGGTTCAAGTGGTAAGGAAGTCTTCTCATAACAATAAGGTTCTCTAAAGTCACCACCAACCAAAACTCAAGGGCTTCTAGGGACAACTCCAAGCAAACCTACGACCACAACAATAGGTATTGATTTCAATGGGCAATTACAAGTTGCTTCCTCTTCGAGATGGGGAGGGCCTAATCATGTTCCCCGTTGTTTCATTAACAAATGGATTTGAAAGTGAAAGATTACCTAAAATGCCCCAAGATTCTAGACTTGATAATTAGATTCATACTCTCATCTTGAAAAACACATTTGATATGTTGAACAAGCTAAATGACAAAGAGGATATGGACTACCACACCTCCAAACCCTATTGAAGGTAGTGTAGTGCACTGCAAGGGGGCTTCTTGACACCTATAGGAAATCTACAGTTTGGAGGGTTCACAACTTGGATTTTCGTATTTTTACTCTTTACTTACAAGAAGTTAAAATCTCTAGCTTTTTGCTTATGACAACCATGAATTTTATTTGGTCAAATGTTTATGTATTTGTATCTAACCATGCAAAGGATAAGGGTGTGGTGGCAACACTTATTTCACCAACCCTAGCATTTGTTTTGGTAATCTTTGGTACAAACCTAGATCAATATTTGGGACTGAGGGGTGCAAGCGCTCCACTGTCACCCCCATTGCTTCATTCACAAACAATCCAAAAGTTGAAGATTACCTAAAATGCCCCAAGCTTCATACACTTAATGATTGATTTCAAACCCCCAACCTGAAAAATACATTTCATGCATTCAATGGGCTAAAGGACCGAAAGGATGCGTACCACACCATTGAACCCCAATTATAGTAGTGTCATGGAATATCACGGAGATTATGGAACCCTGTAAGAAATCCATGGTTCGAAGGATTTCCAACTCAATTTTTGGTATTGATATCCTTTGTTTACAAGAAGTTAAAATCTTTGGCTTTTACTTATCAAGGTCGTGAACTTTATTTGGCCAAATGCTTATGTATTTGTATCTAACCATGCAAAGGATAAGGGTGCAATGGCAAGATTTATTTCATTGACCCTAGCATCCGCTGTGGTAAGCCCTAGAACAAACCTAACTTAGTAGTTGATTTGGACTTCATTCAATTTTGATGGCCAGATTTTGGGACTTGCTAACACTTATACTTCAAACAACGTCAAAAACTTGGATTAACCTCTAGTTAACATTTGGCCTTGGATGGTCAGCAACCTACATGAGTCCCACTAGCTTGTTCGTGGATATTTCAACATGGTTGAAACTACTGCTGCGAGAGAGAGCAGGAGCAATTATTGAGGATAAGTACCCCGATATATTTTGTTCAGGGTGTTTGGTTCACACAATGAACCTTTTGATGCATGATATCATTAAAATGAAGGACCATGATTATAGATGGGTTGTTGCTTTGTACAAGAGAGGGAAGAAGATGATAAGATTACTTACCAATCATAGCATGGCCCACTTCATTTTTCGCAATCACTCCAAGTTGGAGTTACTAAAGATTGCGAAGACCAGATTTGCTAGCTATTATCTCACCTTTAGGCCCATGTTGAAGGTAAAAGAGGCATTGGCTAATATGGCCTCGAGTGATGCATGGCAGGATCTAAAAGACAGGGCTACAACCACATCAAATATAAATAACTTTCACGAGGTGGAGGACACAGTTCTTGATGGTCATTTTTGGAAACAGGTTCAATATATTTTGCAGTTCACCAAACCCATTTACAGTATGATTCGGTTTGCAAATACAGATCAGTCAGTGATTGGAGAGGTGTATGAACATATGGACAACATGCTAGGCCAAATCAAAGACATTGTTCAGACAAGGGATGCAATCTTGTATGATCATATCCATAAACTTGTGGTCAAAAGGTGGGATAATTTGAATGTTCCACTCCATGCCCTAGCATATGTCCTTACCCCAAAATATTATTCTTCATCTTGGTTGGCCCAACCAGCACCTGGGGGTGCGGTTAAAAGAAAACCACACATAGATCCAGAGGTGCAAAATGGATATATGCTTGCATTGGACAAGTTGGTACTTGATGAAGAGGAGTGTACTCAAGTACGAAGCGAATTGAGCAATTACATCAGTGAGCATGGAGTCTTTGGTAACTTGCATGCAACCAAAGATCAAGACATGTTTGGTTCTATCAAATGGTGGAACGTGTATGGCTCCTCTACCGCACATTTGCATAAATTGGCGGTGAAGGTGCTTTCTCAAGTGGTTAACACCTCTTCTGCAGAGAGGAGTTGGAGCACCTATAGCTTCATCCACAATGTAAAGAGAAACGGCTTGAATGCAGACAGGGCAAAAAGCTTGGTTTATGTGCATTATAACTTGAGGTTGTTGTCCCCTTATAGTGATGCATGGGCAAATGTTTTTTCTAAAAGAGATGCGACTTGGGACAACAATCCAAAGGAGACTAATTAGGAGGATGGAGACATGGTTTTAGAGCGCTTGGAAGCAAAACTTTTGGGTGATCATGATGGTGATCATATTCCTGGAGGAGACATGCCACCCCCATCCACTAGCAGCGTTCCAGATGCATCATTCTTTCCTTTATCTTCACAACATCCATTGTCACGTGGGGGGCATTCAATTGTTGGTCGTGTTCCATGAACACTTCCACCTACTCCTACTCCTTTTCTTCAAACTCAAAGAGTACAGAAAAAGAAACTAGAAGTTTCTCGTGGCAAGAGGAAAATTTAGAGCATAGTACTTAGTACTTGTTAATATATACTAGATCTCTTTTTCTATTTCATGTTTAGAAGTAGCCTCTAGAACTTAGTACTTTGTCTTGACTCTTTATTATGGCTTATTATGTAAGCAATGAAGTTATAAACATTACATGACAGTTTATCTTTGAAGTTTGAAATTTGAACTATTCACTGAATCTTACAACTCTTTGGTAATGAAAATGATGCTCTACAGTCTATTTCATTTTGTGGTTGATGTTGTTTGTTACAATCTATTGATGACAAATGTTTAAGAATGATGTTATATGTGTACTAAATGGTTGATGCTTTAATGATCATCACTAATCCAATAGTTAAATGATCTTATATCTATGTTTTCATGTTTTTTGAAATTGATTCGACATTTTGCATGTTTTTTTATATATATGCATCAAAATATATATTTTTTATGTATTATATAAAAAACGCTCCCGCTCCCGGATATTTTTGAAAATTGTGCTTCTTGCTTCCGCTCCCCGCAGCCTTGGAACTTGAAACCCCTTGTGATAAGGAAGGCCATATCCCTGTAAAACTGTTGGATAAGGAATTGATGGCCTAGAATGGCCTCAAGCCCAAATTGGGAATGTATGATGCAACAATTTTTTTAAAAAAGGACTTTTTTGCTCTCTTGTTTACTTTATATAATTCCTGCAAAGGCATGAAGAACGTTTTGAAGAGATTTGATAGAGTCGTACTCTATGTTGCGGGAGAGAGCCCACCCCCCCCATCGCCCCACTCCCGAAGCACGCTCCCAAAGAGAGTGTTCAGGAAGCATGCTCCCTGACTCCGAGAGCAAATGCTCCTTGAGTGCTCCCTCCCTTAAAAAACCGTTCCCTGAGCACTCCCCTTTAATCCACACGCATGAGGCAAGAGAGGGCAAATGCTCCTTGAGTGCTCCCTCCCTTAAAAAACCGCTCCCTGAGCACTCCCCTTTAATCCACACGCGTGAGGCAAGAGAGGGCATTCTTTTTTGGTTTTGGGAGTGAGTTGGAACCAAGACAAGGTTCCATAAGAGAGGAAAAGGTATGGCTAGGGTTTCTAAGAGATTAAAACACTCACTCCATTTTTCTGTCATTTTATTTTTCATTTCACTCATCTTTGCTTGGAGGGTTTTGAGAGGGTTCTTGCTAGTTCTTGAGGGGATTGAAGGGAGATTGAAGGAGAATGAAGGGAGATTTGAGAGCTTGAAAGGGATTGGACAGCTTGGAAGGAATATTGAAGGCTGCCATAGGGAGATTGGAGAGCTTGGAAGAAAGATTGAAGGATGCCATTTGTGAGAGCTTGAAAGGGAGATTGAAGACTATCGTAGTCATATTCAACCACCATTGAAGAGCTAAAGAGGTAGGCTCTTAATCCCATTCTTGTTCCCTGTTTAAAAAAAAATCCATGTGTTGTAAACTAGTATATTATGCTATGTTGAATATTTGAATCTTTTCTTCTCCTACTCTTTCCCATTTCTCCTCCATCATTTTATTGCAGGTAGCAATTTATTATCAAGGTTCAACAATCATGATGATGATGTCAATGTGGTATGTCATTTTGGTTCCATTTTTTATTTTGATGATGGTGGTGGGAAGTTCACATCAAAATAACCATGATAGTGACAAAAAAATAGAAGTGGACAACACATACCAAGGAGACAAAGAAGGAATGGAAGGGGGCAATGAAAATGATAGTGATGATCATGATCCCCAAAAATCCAAAGAGAAGTACACACCTCTGTGTAAGTATGTCACAAGGCCTGGGGGAGGGAAAAGGGGTGGAACCACAAAATTTATATGCCACCATTGTCATACAGAATACACATGTTCCTATTCATGTGTGAGAAATCATTTGTGTGGGACTATGTACTAGGATGAAGGTAAGAGTATAGGAGTCAAAACCTGTGTGATTGTGCCACCCGAAGACAAACTCAAATACCAAAGGAAAGAGGAGGCAGCACAAAACAAATCCAAAAGACCAAAGGTTGAACCTGAGAATGCACAAATAATGTTCACTGATCGATCTGCATCCCCCCATGCTAGTGCATTCTCGCCTTCGTCTTCAGGGCGTAAAACACTATCAGATTTCCTTGACCAAGGTTGTAGAGATGATGTGCATGCAAAAATTCCTAGGTTTCTGTATGCATGTGGTATACCATTCAATGTTCTTCGCTCACCATATTGGCATGAAATGCTACAAGTCATCAATGGTGCCCATAAAGGATACAGGAGCCCCGGGTATGACAAAGCTAGAACCTTGGCACTTGACAGGGAAAGAGCCAAAATCCAAGGTGCTCTAGGAAAATTTACAAATGATTGGAACCGACATCGGGTATCAATTGTATCTGATGGTTCGACAAATGTGAAAGGCAGGCCATTGATAAATATTATTGGAGTGTCTGCTAGTGGTGCGGTCTCCCTTTTAACCCATGACTACTCAAATCGCTACAAGACATGTATTAATATTGCAGATGCCTTGATTAAAACCATTCAAGAGATTGGGCCCTCGGATGTCATTCAAGTCATCACTAATAATGTTGTTAATTGTAAAGCAGCAAGAGCAATCGTTGAGTATAAATACCCCAATATATTTTGGTCAGGATGGAGCCATAGTTTTAGAGCGCTTGGAAGCAAAACTTTTGGGTGATCATAATGGTGATCATATTCCTGGAGACATGCCACCACTATCCACTAGCAATGTTCCAGATGCATCAATTTTCCCTTTATCTTCACAGCATCCATTGTCATGTGAGCGTCATTCAGTTGTTGGTTGTGTTCCACGAACACTTCCAAGTTCCACCTACTCCTCCTCTTCTTCAAACTCAAAGAGCACAGGTAAAGAAACTAGAAGTTTCTTGTGGCAAGAGGAAAACTTATAGCATAGTACTTAGTACTTGTTAATATATATACTAGATCTCTTTTTCTTTTTCCTATTTATAAGTAGTCTCTAGAACTTAATACTTTGTCTTGACTCTTTATTATGGCTTATTCTGTAAACAATGAAGTTATGAACATTATATGACAGTTTACCTTTGAAGTTTGAAGTTTGAAATTTGAACTATTGACTGAATCTTACAACTCTTTGGTAATGAATATGATGCTCTAGAGTCTATTTCATTTTGTGGTTGATGTTGTGTGTTACAATCTATCGATGACAAATGTTTATGATTGACATTATATGTATACTAAATGGTTGATGCTTTGATGATCATCACTAATCCAATAGTTAAATGATCTTATATCTATGTTTTCATGTTTTTTGAAATAGATTCGACATTCTGCATATATATATATGCATATATATATATATATTATGTATTATATAAAAAAATGCTCTTGAAACGCTCCCGCTCCCGAAAATTGCCGCTCTCGGAAATTTTTGAAAATTGTTGCTCCCGGAAATTTTTGAAAATTTCCGCTCCCAACAGCCTTGGTGGTACTTTCCAAGATGAATATTTTTATTTCCACTATTATGGGGTTCGACCAATGCAAGTGATTGGAAAGACAACTCTCTTTCACCATCAACCTATTGGTTTTTTCTTCCTTTTAAGCTAATAAAATGTGTTTTCAAACTACACAATTCCTTTTGATGGGTCTTCCATCGGATTGTGGCCAACATAGATCTGTGTTATCCTAACACAACAACTTGCCTTGTCAACAAGCCATGTTGCCAATATTAGTCATTTCACTTCGAGCTCATTATTTCTTCATTGGACGGAAATTTATTTTTATTTGGAAAGTATACTTGGATAGATCACACAAACTTTCCGCAACGATGTCAATGTGAGAAGGGCACAAGAAATGGGAGCATCATGGGAAGTTATGATGATTGGTCGACCACATGGTTGTCAACTCACCCACAAATTTTATTTTCACTAGAGGGAGTTAATTTGGTTGACTACCCAATTCCTTTTGATGTTCTCCCATAAAATTGTGGCCAACATAGATTTGTGTTATCCTAATACAACAACTTGCATTGTCAACAATGCCATGTTGCTAATATTAGTAATTTCACCTCATGCTCGTTATCTCTTTATTGGAAGGCAATTTATTTTTCTTTGGAAAGTATACTTGCATAGATCACACCAACTTTCCAAAATGATGTCATTGTGAAAAGTGCACAGGAAATGGGAGCATCATGGGAAGTTATGACGATCAGTTTACCAGAAGGTTGTCAACTCACCCACAAATTTAATTTTCACTAGAGGGAGTTAATTTGGTTAACTAACCAATTCTCTTTTAACATGCCTACAGAAAAGTGTTGAAGCATGCCAACCCATATATGTGTTATTCACTAGCCATCCACAAGACTAACACCACCCTTCCCCAAGGCCAAGTATCTAGATGAAACCACTGAAAGCACAGATATGAAGAGGAATAAAACACTAATTAAGGATTCTTTGGATAATCTATCAAAACTCTTGTGTGTCTCTCGATGGCCATGAAGTTGAAGATTTAAGGAACAAAAGAAGTAAGTTGAACAAATTATAGGAGTGTGTTGCTTTGATGTATACTTATAGGAACTTGAAAATTTCTTACATGGACAATTTGAATTGCACAAGCAAGTCTTATTAAAGAAGAAAACAAGTATTAAATTGAGGAGTCTTCTTACCAACAAGAGAAACAAAAGATGATCAAGGATCCCAAACTTCTTGGGGCAAGGGTCATCAATTAGCGATCATTTAAGCCTCCAACAAATTCTTCTTTACAAATTTGAAAATGAGGTGGGCAAGACTTCTTGCTAACAAGAGAAGCAAAATATGATCAAGGATCCCAAACTTCTCGAGACAAGGATCATTAATTAGTGATCATTTAGGCATCCAACAAATTCTTCTTTACAATTGAGGATGTTGCAGAGTGCATTTCTCAATTGAAAACACTAAGGCATAGGTTGGTTGAGCCACGCTTCTCCATCAAGAAGTCCATCAATGACTCTAACATAGATCGCAGCATTAAAGAAATATTTTGAGCAAAACCATAATGTGAAGATTGCAGAACAACTAGCACAAATAAAAAAGCACATGAAAGCAAATATCTAGTGAAGCAAGACAAAGAACCAATGGACATCTTCGCTCAACACACACTTGGACCACCAAGATGTACTAGAGACAGCATGGTCTCCCAAAATTTAATGAGTACTGGAACAATTAGCTAGAGAAGTGGCAACCATTGAAGAAAAAGAGGCAAGGGAAATACCAGTCAATAGATTTGAATCCCAGCAAGATGATTCAATACATCACAAGGTTGTTCGACACTAAGAAAACCTTGGATAAGCAAAGATATACATCAACCAATTTGGAATGATGGCACACTATGTGCTCACTATGCCAAGATGGTCATCAAGGATTGCAACTTTCAGTGCAACAAATCCTAGAACCAACAACAAACTTAGTGCATCAACACTCTTTCATCCAAACATAGTCCCTTTTTTATTTAAAGGACACTATAGAACAAGACAATGGCAACATAGAATTTCAGTACATGGTAAGCAAATATGCACTCCAAATCCTAAATCTTAACTGGGAAATTGAAACCTTCAAACTCCTATCAAAACCATAGAATTTGAATGCTAGATCTACATACACGAACAAGACGAAAATATGAACAACAAACACAAGACTTTAACTCTCAATCACATTTGTCTTCTATTAACTGCAAGAAGAAATTACAACGCAATATCTCAAAACTAAACTGTCTAACTCGCTCAACTGTGTGTCTAGTGAAGTCACGCTATCTCTGGGGTTCACAAAAATACATCCATCCCTGTGGCACACCTAATTTAGGAAGAAGCCTTAACCCAAACCCTTCCCTAGAATAAAGCACCTAGGATAAATCTAGTCATGTGTTTTTCCTAATTTAGTAATAGCGCTTAACTAGAGATAAGAAAAAATGCCTAAAGTGCAGTTAGACTTGTTGATGGCTAGTGAATAACACATGGGTTGGCATGCTCCGACCCTTATCTGTAGGCATGTTCAAAAAGAAATGAACATGCAAAATATGGAAGGCATGCTACTTAGAAGTGAAGCTTTCTACAGGTCATTAATAGCTCATAAAGAAATAAATATATATATATAACAGACATTCCCAAAGCACAGGAACAGTAATTCAAAATTCGATGTCATTCAGCTCAAAACAAAAGAATTGAGCTGTAGTAAACGGAAGATAAACATAATAAGCTTCAGAACTTAAAGTTGAGCCTTTTGTGTCTTGATTAGCCATAGGCAGATCCGGTAACATAATTTTAGATATATGCCTTAGTATGTGAATGATAAAATAGTAGGTGAACTTTCTACAGGTCACTTATAGCTCATATCTATATATAACAGACATTCCCAACGTGCAGGCACGGCAATTCAAAATTCAATGTCAATCAGCCCAAAACAAAAGAATTGAACTGCCGTAAACTAAAAACGAATACAATAAGCTTCGGAACTTAAAGTCATGCCTTCTATGTATCTTGATTCAAACATAGCCATAGCAACAAGAAAGCCAGAACCTATTGTAGCAAATTGAGCTGCAATAACTAAAGATAAACAAACTAAGCTTTAGAACTTACAGTCATGCCTTCTCTGTATCTTGATTCAAACATAGCCATCGCAGCAAGAGAACCAGAACCCATTGTAGCAAAAGGTAGAGTGTCAGTTGATCCGTGGGGATAAATCTGCATCACGAGAAGCATAGCACTCTATGAGAAGTATGTCATCTATCTGCTCACACTTATTATAAAAATGAACATGATAATAGATATACAATGGCAAGACCAAAAGCCAAAATTCATTGTGCATAAGCCACTTACTGTATGCAAATGTGGTCCTGTACAATCCACACCACCAAGTACCAGGGCTGCACTCACATGGCCCTGGTAACTGCTCAAAGAGAGAAATAGGGAAAACAATTAATGTTTTCTAGCAAGAAAAGACAACTCCATACAAAGTTCAAATGCAAAATATCAAAGGAAAATATCAGTTCATACCTGTAAAGATGAGATTTGAGAAGGGCAGTTCATACCTGTAAAGATGAGATTTGAGAAGGGTAAGAGCAGTGACAACCCTTGATTCTCGACCAGTTGCATAGCGGTGTAACTCTAGTTGGGAGCTAACCATATCTATCACCAAACAGAAGAGCATTGAATACTTCATGATAATCTAATAAATAATTTCAGAGAAAACAAAAGATTGAACATTTCCAAAACCAAATTTTATCTTCTTTCAATTTCTGGCAATTCCAGTTCTGCCCATTAACTTAGTGATATACTATAAAGAACTATAGAGGAATGGAAAGAAAACCTGTCACTGCTTCTGTATCAGCAGCAGTTCCAGCTCCGCAGCAGTATATGTTTGGTGCCATATAATGTATTTTTTCACAGTTCTTATCACAGACAATTGGACCTTCTGTTGCACGAGTGTCTGCTCCAAGAATGACTCCGTCCTAAATTTAAAAAATTATAGTTCTAATTAATTTAGATAAGAACTGAGGCTCTCAAATAAGAAAAGCAAAATGTGATTTCCAACGATAAAACAAATTCAACACATATCATATCATGTGAAACAACTCCATTGCACAGTTATATAACAAAGCAATCTCCACATTTTAGCATGATGTCTAAAATGTTCCCATGTGTTTAGTACGTGGAAGCTTTGGCACCTTGTACCCGTGCCTAGTTGCTCCATTCCAACAGGTTAATAATACTGACCCCTCATTTGTCTCTTAGAGACCCTCCTGAGATTGCAGCACAGACTACAAAACTTCAAAGACTGAAATGTTTGAGTCTTGGTCTGAAATGGTAAGTTGGAATTCTTGCCATGTTCCTATGTTGAAAGCACATGCTTAAGACATTCCCAGTGGTAATAATTGGTTGATAATTTAAGCAAATAACAATAGATAGAATTAGATAAGAGGATCCCCTTTTGGAAAGGATTTTTCAATTATAAGATTCGAGACAGGTGGCTCTTTAATTTGAAGGCAGAAATGCCAATGGGACCTTCATATTTTGAAAGGAAAAAAGTGCATTCTTCCTTGAGGATGTAGAAGTTTTGTCAAATCTCACCAGAAAATATAATATCGTCCTTACGGAAGGGCCAAAACAAACAAAATAGGTGTTGACGGCTTAATATCTGCAACTCTAGACAGAAATCAAAATAAAAATATCAATATTAAGTAACTTCTATAGCCAGGTTTTAAAAAAAAAATGTGATTTTTAATCCATACCTCCAGACCTTGTAATAAGCATCCCAAAAGCCAATGAACAGTAATGTTGCATCTGTGATGGTGGTTATGTTAATCAATATACAAAGTTACAAAAATTCAATACAATTGCTCCCCAAATAGTTAATAATTGCATTAAAATTATTTTTAGGATACATCAGCTTCCCACAGAAATAGTTAGGGACAAGTAAAGTACTGATCAAACCATAAGCGGTTCACTCTCCCTATCTTTTCAATAAGCCCAAAAATCACCAGATCAAATGGAAAAGCTAACAAAATGGCTATTATATACGAAATATTTATTCTGGAGAAAGAGGTCACTACATGAAAATGAAAAACGTTTTCAAAGGTCGTGCACATACATACGCATACGGGTCGATCGAGATTCCAAATAGAGAGCAGACACTAGACCTATGCTCGACTGTCGTATACACTCCACTGTTGTATGCAGAAACAATTGCAGCATTCCAATACTTTAAACGGCATCGATCCTCTCCCTTCTCAAGGAATCATTAAACCATACATATTTGGAATCGATGCTTTAGAGGAGCTTTAGAACCGTCTGTCGATATAAAGGTTGAGTGCAGACCTCTCCCTATTTCAAAAAGGTAAGCCAATCCTCTCTATCCCCCTCAAGGTCGATGGTTTCTTCAATTGGACTTTTGTGTGCTTGCGCCAAGATACCTAGAAAAGAAAGCAAGGAAACACATACACGAAAGGGCGCCGCTGCAGAACCTGACTTTCCTTCTTTTTCAGGGCAGGGAAAACGTGGGCTCCCCCACGATCACATGTATCTAGATCAACGGGACCAAGTCCGCATGCATCCTTGATGGATCCCTGCGGATCCGGATCCGAATATGTATCCGATCGAGGGATCCAGCCCCCGAGCCTGACGGATCCAATAACATAGGTTCAAAGGCCTATGATTATTTAATCATTAGCGACATTTATTTAACAGTGTTTAGGTACACAACATCCTCCCCTCTTATATCACAATTGTCCTCAATTGCATTTTACATTATTCATGTTAAAAACTAATATACATATGATTAGTGTTAAATTTGGCAACATCAACAATCATTCTCCAATGAGAGGCCATGTGGACCACCCTGAGGCTAGCCAAGGAGATTTGGAGAATCAACCAGTCTTGTGAGGTATTAAAAAAAGCCAGGGGGAACATACAACCTTTGTGACTCAAACTAAAAGTCAGGACGAACAAGATGCTATATGATCTTGTGAGTCTAGCCATGGCAAAGGAAGAAGCTTTGTAAGTCTAAGACAAAAGTCAAGATGTAAGTCTGATGTAAAAGTCAGGGGGAACGTACAACCTTTGTGAGCATAGACAATCCAGTGCAAAAGTCAGGGTGAACGTACAACCTCTGTGAGCATAAACAGACTAGTGCAACAATCAGGGGGACCGTACAACCTCTATGAGCCTAGTTAAGCTTTGTGAGCCATGAGCAAAAGTCAAGGCATCTAGCAAAAGTTAGGTTGAATGTACAATTCCTATGAGCTAGAGACAAACAATCTTACTTATGCAAATAATGTAAATGTAATGATCTAGTGCGTTGGCACGTGTAACTTTATCCACCATGAAAAGAAATTCGAGTTGCCTAACTCAATTGTAAAAGTCAATTTGCATGTTTAGTCTGAGTTGTCAAACTTAAGTTGTAAAAGTCAAGTTGTATGTGGTCAAAGTCAAGTTGACAATTCGAGTTGCATGTTGCATGTTGAGTTGCATGCATGTCAAGTTGCATGCATGCATGTCAAGTTACATTGCATGCATGTCGGGTTGCATGTCTAGGTGCATGTTGATTTGCATGCCATGCATAAGCCAAGTCTCAAGGGCGAGTTGGCATGCAAAGTTTAGTCAAGTCAAGTTACTAATTCGAGTTGAGTCTAGTGGAAAAAGACATGCAAGCTCCTTCTAATTTAAGTCTACTCTCCTCTCCTCTCCACGCATTTATATATAGAGCTCGACCTCCTCTTCTAAACACACAGGTTATTCAGCGCAAGAGTGAAGGAGATAGAGCAGTAAAGGTCAACGATTAGTGTTGTCTATTTCAGCAGTGAAGGAGTCGAACAGTGTTGTCTATATCAGCAATAAAGGACAGTGATTAGTGTTGTCTATATCAGCAGTAAAGGACAGCGAACAATGTTGTCTATATCAACAATAAAGGACAGTGAATAGTGTTGTTTATATCAGCTGTAAAAGTCAGTGAAGTTTTTGTGTTTGCTGGTCTAACAGTGAGGTATTTTCATGGTGGATTATTGTACTTGACCTTACATATTATTTGCAATAAAGGAAGATTGTGTGTTGGGGTTTTTCTCCCTGTATAGGGTTTCCCCAGGGTAAATTCTTGTGCATGTGTGAGATTCTATTTGAGTACCTCTTCTGTAACAGCCCCGACCCTCCAAAGACCGGGTAATGCTACCATGCGGAATATACAGCTTAAATGATATATATGCATTAAATCAAATTAAGATATTTAACATAGAGTTACTGCCATCATACAGACTTAAATAGAATTAACAGCAATTCATACATGCAACGGAATACATGATAACATACAAGCATCACAAAACATGCATAAAATACATAATGTAGCACAGCAATGATACTTATCTTTTAGCTAGAGTAATCCACTAACTGCGTGCAGACCTTCCACGAACCTCCCAGCCTTAGACCACACTGCTCATCACTCTCAACAGTAGGTCACCCCCAAGCTGGGACTAAACTCCACCGGGCAAGGGAATTCTAGGCTTCGCAAGGACAAC
>SNQJ01S0004768.1:162626-183319 GCA_010110895.2 Picea sitchensis
TGTGTATCTGGCGAGTTCCACTTGTCCACGTGGCATTCTCTGAATGGTGTTGACAGTGCTTTGTTGGTTTGATGACATGTCACCTGGCTGGGAGGCTTTGATACTTGGGAGCAGATCTGGAACGTTGATTGGTCCTACTTAAAAAATGTCTGAGAGAAGATCTGGACCGTCCCTCGGAGGTGCACATCGGAGTAGTTGGGATTTGAGTTTCATAAAAGACTTCGAAGAGGAGACTCTGAAGGGACTTGGCAAGACAAATCTGGACCGTCCATTGGAGGTCCAAGAATCATTGAGGGCCATTGATCCGACTGCATTTGAACGAAAAGTTTTGTCTAAGGAAAAAATCGTGATGATGACACTAACCTAGACACGTGGTGACTTTCTCTTGGACCGCGATGGAACTGATGTGGCAGGGGAGAAGGACACATGTCACCCATATTTGATATTTTTACCTATGCATGTGGTGGGTTCCCCATGTCCACATGGCAACCTCTGATTAGTCTGACAAGGCTCTGCTGGTAGGTTGATGTGACATCTTGCCAAGAGGCTGCAAGATCCCATATTAGATCTTGATCATATATCGGGGTTGACCCATCAGAGTGATCTAGAGTAATGTCACGAGGGGGAACCTACTGAAGGAACTCCGACGATCATTGATTTAAAAGGTCGAGCGCGTGATGCAATTTGAGTTGTCAATATCTCAAGGTCCAAAAAATCCTGAAAAGTTGGCTCTTGGTATTTAGGTTGTGGTCTTATGGTAAACTTCCTAGCCAATAGACTTAGGCCCTTTTCGTGCACGACAACTCCTTTTGGACCTTTGATAAGCACCCGAGGGCTTAATTTTTTCCTTATACGCAGAAGGACATGGATTCTCTTTCCTTTTCTTCATTATGCCTTAGAAAAAATTGACTCTTGACTATTTCAGGGGATCTGGAAGCTTGCCTTCTTCCTCTATCTTGTCCAATCTAGACCTTATAACTTCAACCAACCTTCATTTAACGACAAGAACAATAATGTTACTAACACTTTGTAGCACCAACAAGTCAAGCAACTAAAAGCTTGGGTTATACATGCCACTGCCAGTACCAAGCAGGCCTTGGGAGAGCATCTTCATGGATTTTGTTGGAGGTTTTCCTATGTATTGTAGAGGCCATGACTGCTTGTTTGTCATGTTAGGCTGCTTTAACAAGATGTCTGTGTTAGTAAGATGATATTTGGATGAGAGGTAGCTAAATTATTATCCATCCATGTTTGGGTACATTTTGGATTGCCAAGCTTCATCATATTTGATAGAGATAGCATTTTCTTGGGTAAATTCTAGATAATGCTATGGGAGAGAATGGATACCAAGCTGCGATATTCCACTGCATTCCACCCCCATATTGAAGGACAAATATATGTTTTCAACCAAGCATTATTAAAATTGTTGACAAATTAAAATAAAAAATATACAAAGACATGGGATGAGCATATGGTTTACATTCAACATTATTATAATAGAGCACTCTATTATTCCACCCAAAAATATCCTTTCAATATCTACTTTGGTTACTTACCTCCTTCACCGTTCAATGCTATGTATGTATGGGAGAAGGATGAAGAAAAGCTAGAAGGAGATTAAAATAAAGCAAGCAAATTCATGGAAAAGATCAGATAGATACAGTTGAAGGTATAGGAGTAGCTTGAGAAGAGCTATCAGTAGTATAAATCTATACATGACTAGCACAAAGAGGATCATAACTTTCATTTTGGAGACAAGGTGTGGTTTTACCTCTGCAAGGAGAGATTATGAGGAGCAATGAAGAAACTCAATCCCCTCATATATGAATCGTTTAACATCATTGAGTATGTGAATGAGAATGCCTTCAAATTTAGACTTCCTCCTTATAGGTAGATTAGTTTAGTGGTGAATGTGGATTACTTAAATCTATTTGAACCCTCCATGCTAGATGAAGAAAATAACCATTAGGTTCTTCCTACTATCAAAGACATTGCACCGCATTCTCTAGAATAATGAAGGAAGATACAATTCTATAACGTAAGGAACAAGTAAAATGATAAGAGATATAGTACATTGGTCTCAAAGGACAAACTCTAAAGAAGTTGAAATGGTATGAGAGGAACTAGATTGAAAAAAAATCCCCTCACCTATCCTTAGAATATTTTGGGGACCAAAATCCTCCCAATGGAAAGGTGTGATATGAATCAGATCCACACAAAGACAATTGGCTATCGACACCAACAAGATTCAAGGCTACATGTAAGGAAGGAGACCGGGTTATTGGCATGGAGGGTCCCATTCCATCATGATCAGTGTCCACCCATTTATTAATATAAAATCATAAGGCTGGCATATGAAATGTAAAGTTTTAAGGAATTTTTTTATTTTTTTTAATATATCTTGTATTTAAAAAATAAAATCATGAAGCTTCTCCTCTAATGTAATTAGAGAAAAAGCAAGAGAGGAGAAACGAGCTTGGAGAAGATGAATTTTGGGAATGCCTAACCTTCTAGTTATCCCCTAGCTTATCCATCCTCCTATACACCAATTCCCCATAAAGTAAGAGAGGTTTTTTCAATGAAAGTGAAGAAAATGCTACCTAGATTTCCATGTGAAGCATGAAAATGAACCAAAGAGATTGTAATTGATACATTGTCGAATAATAAGAGATCCTGGTCAAAGCTAATTGAATGTTGGTTTTTCCATTTGGGTTTCCAGGGTAAATACTAAGTTGTCTCTATGATAAATCTCGTTATTGTTGTGTGACTTTCTACTTAAGATTTTTTAAATGGTTGCTTTATATTTTCAATGGTTGCTTGTAGTTTTAATGGTTGTTGTGTTTACTATTTGAGCTAAGATTTCTTTCACAGTTGTAGTACAAGAGGTTTCCTTCATATTTACAATTTTTATGAGTAAATGAATAACCCAAGAGCTCTCTACCCTCCACCATTGTTTTGTTTCTAAGATTGGATATTTGTTGACACCCATATTTGACTATTGTAATATTGTATGGAGTTTCTAAATATGTTTTTCTTGTGAATTTGACTGTTGGAGGTGAGGAAAAATGCCATTGTGGTTTTCCATTACTACCATGAGATATATTTTGAGTTTCAGAGGGTTGTCTAGCTTTCTGTAACTTACTAAGGGCCAATATACAACCCAACAATTATGAGGTATCCATTCCATAATTGTTTGGACCCATTCCTTAGTGCCTACAGGCTGTACAATCATTTTTCTACTAATTGAGGTGATCCAGATTGGATCATTATATTATTTGCCATCTATCTCGATGATTTAAGAGTGGGAAAAATTGGAGGAATCATGTAACATCCCCACTATAATCCTCAGTTTAATTAAAGCATAATGTAGATATGAATATAACTATGGCCAAGCGATATAATATGCATAATGTATTTTTTGTTTTTAAATAAAAATAATGTGGTACTAGCTGCTATGAATATGGATAGAGATGGGGGTTGATTTAACCACAAGAGATGGGGATGCCTAGGAGATTCTAAGAAGGGACCAAGGGGGAAATGGTTTATGGGTACTGATCCAAACCCATATTTCTAAATTGTATTATCATTTGAGGAAACCATGTATTGTATGTTTAACTGTATGAGAGCCCAATCATTGAATAGTTGTCAGGGAGTGGGTGTAGAAGTCACTTCAATGGTTATTGGAAGCATGGGGTTGTAATACAATCAATATTGGGAAGAGTGATAATTCAACTGTCTTGGGAAAATAGAGGAAATTTGTATGGGGAGGATAGGAAGTTTTTCACATTCAGTCTTGGCATGAACAACAAGTAAAGAGCAGGGGAAAAGAGCATCAGAGGTAGAGCAGGAAGGCTAGGCGAATTCTGGAGAATGATGGAACATTCTTGGATAATTTTGGAGTTGGAAATGGAAGAATTTTGGATCTGGAAATGGAAGATTCGGGTTGTCAGGCCTAAAGAGTGAGCTCTTGTGTGAGTTGCACTGCAACAACAAGTGTTGTTGTTGTTTTCCTGCTAGTTTTTCCTAGCAGTGAGTTTCCATTGAGTTCCCAACAGAGAGATTCTTGGTTACCTATGCTAGAGAGACCTTAATAAAAGAATGACACACCCAATGGACTGAGAGAAATGAAGGGGTACATTCCTTAGGTTGGAAAGGTCAAGAGGAAGAGAGCTGGAGGAAATTTGGGATAATTGTAGGAGAATACCAGTGGGTTGTGAGATATTGAGTTGTGAGGGAACTGTGAGAGGCACCCTTGTTTTGTGGATTCCTAGCTCCATATTGAGGGTGACTTGTTGTTGAGATCTGGAACAACAAGTCTATGGTGGGGTAGAGCATCCTTCCTAAGCAACTGGTTGCACAAACTTTCTTTTAAAGATAAATGTTTATCTGTTATCTCAGTTTTCTTAGGAGTATTATGGCTATGCATTTTACTCTGTGAATGAGAATGTTTTTATGTGCTATTATAGATGATTTATTAGCTACGTTCATGTTCATTTAGAATTTTGTAGATGCATTTAATTATGGGTATTAGAATCTGGTTAATTTTGTGTATAAATGGTGGTTGGTAAACTACAGGAAATGAATTAGCAAATTTTTATTTTATTTTATGTGTATTTCGCATAGTAATGTTCCTTTGTTAAGTTGGGGAATGTTACATAATGGTATCAGAGATTTGGGTTCAAACATTGAGCCTACATGGGCTAGACTCAACACACATAAGCTTAATTGCAGAATTAAGCTCAAGGGATGTTTAGAAATTAATTGTCGAAAATGTTTAAAAGAAATTGGGGGAAATTCATTGGAAATTAAGGAATGGAGTGAAATGGGGAGAAAATGGGAAAAATCCCTAATTTCTAAAGTGGAATTTGTTGAGGAATTGACATATAAGTGTGGAATTTTAGATGCAATGGTCAAATTTACATGCATAGGGCCGAAATTGACTGTAGAAAGCTTAATTTTAGAGCTTCCATGGAAGCCCGTGTGAGAATTGCAAATTATGCAATTTTGGAAAAAATTGAAATTTGGGAAATTCTAGGTATTTTTCCATACATGACATCAACAATGACATGGAGGCCACATGGCAGTGACATGGACTATTATAGTGGTAGGGCATGGTGGTCGAAAAACCGGTGGGGTGACTGAAACCATAAGTGGTTTTGCAATATGACCAAGTGGTTTACGAGGAAGGTATTGGTGATGTGAAAAGAATGGGAGGTTGCCACGTATCATAAGGTTGTAATTGGTATCGCATCGTGAGGTGTCGTTAACCTCTATACAACTTCACCATGCGAAATGAACCATAGTCATCGATCTTTCAATCATCTCAATCGTTATATCTAGGAGTTAGTAGGTCCATAGTGGCGAGGTGGCAGGTCACGATGGTAGTGTTGGCAGTGCGTGGTGGTGGGCCCAGGGCCGACATGGGTTTCGCATAAGTGAGGCAGTATTGAGCAATACCATAAGTGGTATCACATAGAAGCAAGGTGTTTGGCGATGTGAAGCCAATGGAAGGATTCCATGTAGCACGAGAGAAAATCAATCTCGCATCGCGGAGGGATGTTAACCCTTGTGAATGTTCATGATGCAAGATCGACAAGGGTCATTGATCATCCTATGATCTCCACTGTTAGATCTGGGGGTATGAACGTTGTGGGCGCCCAAGTAAAAAGGTGTGGGATGGGACTCGCCCATCCCTGTAGCTAATGAATGAGTGCCACGTATAATTTGGCAGAAGAGGTGGGACATTTCTGATCTAGATTTAGGAGCAGAACGAACTGATTAACAGACTGAATACAATAAACACAGAGATATGAAGAATAACACAAATATCCAATGAACAATATCTTCTATTGAATAATGAAATAAGATGAAACTGTAAAACTGCAAAACTGAAACACTTGCTTGAATGGTGGTAGCTATCTGTGGGAAGAGATGTGGTTGCTACGCGCATTCATCTAAGCATAATGAATTACAATGAGGCTCTAGAGGCCTTTTTGATATTACTCATGAATTCCAAAACCCCAGATATCCAAAAACCTAACCCTAGGAGGTGAAACATCAAAATCCATGTGGGCCCCTATGGGTAAGTTGGTACCTCAACTTCCCGGGGTCGTAAATTTTGCATACGACCTCCATTTTAGGCGCGTGATAGCTCATTGGAAAGGTCTTTCAGAGAACTACAATTTCACCATCAAAGTCTAACTCCGTCTACAGTTTGACTATGGTGAGCCAAAAAACCATTGTTTAGGCCTCCAAAACGGCCCTGGAAGTACAACAAGATGTGTTGACATGAAAAATACAAAATAAGCCAGTTGGATCAGGTGAGAGGCCACCAATATCCACCTGGAAGATGTGTAGGGCTTCAAACAACCCCAGAAGTGTAGAACCCACAATTACAAAGAAGTACAAAAGAATGTGTTGAACCAAAAAATGGACAAGAGGAGCCAGTTGGAATAGGTGGATGGCCACCAATAGCCAACTGGATCAATCCTCCCCCCTTAGGAAGCAATGGTTTGCATTGCATTGAGTTCCCCCATAAGTTGAGGAGAATTTTGTTGGATTTGGCCCCGGGTGAGCCACTTGCCTTGATGTAGGAGTTCCCCTGCCTTAACAACCTGATAAAGTTGGATCCTCTGTTGGTGAGTGTCCTTGACTTGTGTGTCCACTATTTGATCAGTGGATGCTTGTTCCATGCAGTGAGGGTTGAGCTCTGTGGGTGTCAGTTGTTCTGGGATCTCTGAGGTGTCCAATAATGGTGGAAAATATGGTCGAAGGAGGTCCACATTGAACATTGGGTGTAGGCCAAGGAAGGGTGGAGTGTTTAGCTCAAAAACATTGCTACCCACGACCTTGGTGATAGTGTAAGGCCCATATCGAAGTGGGCAGAGCTTCCAATGGGGCCATGTGAGACTCTCCTTCTACAAATGTAACCAAACTTTGTCGCCAACCTGAAACTGGTCTGGTACCTTGTATTGATCATGGCGTTGCTTGTACTTAGCATTGGATTTCTGCAAAATCTCCTAGACCTGTTGGTGGATGTGTTGAATCCGCTCAATGAATTTGGTGGCTTTGTCAATCGCAGACTGATCATGGGAAGAGTCTGTCTGTGTGGTGGCAAGAGGAAGTGCAACATCAATGGGTCCCAAGGGTTGGAATCCCAACCCCACTTAAAATGGTCTGTGGCCGGTGGAGCTATGGAGAGCCTTGTTGTAACCGTGTTGATCATAAGGGAGACTCTCATCTCATGTACATGGATGCTTAGAGTTGTACATGCGAAGGATGTGCACAATCATCTGATTGACGACCTCTGTTTGGTCGTCTATTTGGGGGTGGAAAGCAATGGATTTTGTGAGCTTGGTGTCCAACAGTGACCACAGACTCGACCAAAATGTATCGAGGAACCTGTTGTCCCGATCGTATATGATGGTCTGTCGTATCCCAAAGTGGACCTACATTCGTTCGAAGAATAGCTTGGCAGTATCTTCCGCTGTGATATTCTTCTTATAGGCTGTGAGGATGGGCATCTTTGAAAACCGATCAATGACCACAAATACACAGTCATTTCCTTGCTTGGTGGGCAGAAGGCCAGACATGTAATCCATTGAGATGGATTCCCAAGGCTTCCCGAGAATAGGAAGAGGGGTGTATAAGCCCTACTTCTTGATGGCTGGCTTGGAGATGGCACAGGTAATGCAAGATCTGATATACTTTCTGATGTCCTGTCGAAGTTTTGGCCAATAAAAATGTTTCTGAAGAATGACCACAATTTTCTCCACACCAAAATGTCCTGCCATCCGACTATAGTGGGATTCCAAAATCAGTTTTGCACGCTCGCTTGTAGGAACACAGAGATGGCCCAGGTGGCATAATAGTTCATCCTGAATGTGAAAATCAATGATAGACGCGCATGTACCCAAGAGTTGGAAGATGAGATCTTGCTGATAAAGTTGGGGCCACTCAGATGCTTCATGTGAAAGTTGAGGCAGTCAATGACACGATTTGAGATACCTGTCTTATACTTGATGTTGAGATGGAACTGTTGCAGGTAGGTGGACCACTTTTGATGGCGGTCGTTCTGCAATTTCCCCTGTGTCTGTATGAACTGCAGAGGCTTGTGATCAATGTGTATGATCATCTCCTTTCTTAGAATGTAATGTTTCCATTGACGACAAGCTTGTACAATGGAATACATTTCGTTGTCATAGGTGGGGTATTTCCAGACAATATCTGAGAGTGTCTCACTATGGTATGCCACCGAATGATCATGCTGAGTGAGAACTGCGCCCACAACATTGTCAGATGCATCGGTCTCAATCTTGAATGGTTGTTGCAGATCGGGAAAGGAGCGTAGTGGAGCTGAGCACAAGCAATGCTTCAGATAATTGAATGCTCATTGTTGTTCCTTCCCCCACACAAACTTGGCCCTGCCACTGCCCTTGGTCACTTGGCTGAGAGCCCATGCAATATGGGAGAATCCCAACACGAACCGTCGGTAGAAGTTGGCTAGTCCCAAGAAGCTTTGAAGCTCGATTAGTGTGGTCGGGGCTGGCCAATCACGGATGACTTAGATCTTAGCTGGATCAACATGTACCCCATGCTCATTAACAATGTAGCCCAAGTATTGGACCATGATCATGCCAAAATAACATTTTTCCAAGTTGGCATATAGCTTGTGCTGCTGCAAAGTGCTCAAAACTTGTTGAATATGTCACATGTTCTCCTCCTACGTTCTGCTGAAGATGAGAATGTTATCCAAATATACCACCACAAAGGAGTTGGTGAAGGGTATCGATACATCATCCATCAACCTCATGAAAGTGGATGATGCATTTGTTAATCCAAAGGGCATGACTAACCATTCAAAGAGACCTTCTTTAGATTTGAAGTTTGTCTTCCATACATCAGTTGGTTCAATGGGAACTTGATGGTAGCCAGACTTTAGGTCAATCTTGCTGAAGAATTTTTCCCCATTGAGTTGGTCAAGAAGCTCATCAATCCTAGGAATGGGATACCGGTTCCTGACTGTGATTTTGTTTAAGGCTCTGTAATCAATGTAGAGTCACCAAGTCCCGTCCATATTCTACACCAGTACAGTCGATCTTCCGCAAGGGGAGGAACTGGGTCTGATGAGCCCCTTTTGAAGAAGCTCTGGGATTTGACGCCTGATTTCGTCATTTTCCAACAACGAGCGTCGATAGATTGGTCCATTAGGTAGAGGTGCGTCAGAGGGTCAGATCAATTGGATGCTTGACTTGGCAGTGTGTCGGTACCCCTGTAGGTGAGGAGAAGATGTCTCTGTATTCTTCCATGATCCCATCCACTTGCTTCTGCTGCAAAAGAGGCTATGTGTAGAGGCCACAGATGTGGCGATGACCTTCTGCTTACTGTGAGCATGGATCACAAAGAAGACGAACTTCCCGGTCTGTGAAATGACCTTACTGCATTGCTTATCAGAGATTAAAGAAATAACAATAGGCGGTGCTACCTCTGGTATCCTGTACAGTTGTCTACCCAAAGTAATAATAACAATGCGGGGTCTAGACTCATACACAACATGACGCTTCCAAAAATATGGTTGTCCTAAAAGAACATCACAAACTTCAAGGGGAGCAATATCACATAGTACCTCATCTTTGAAAGGCTTGATGCCGTAGGGCAGACGACACTGTTGGCTGACACAAAGATCTCTTCCTTGGTGAAGCCAATCAATGGTGTAGGGCTACGGGTGCGATGTCGTTGGTAGGTCCAACCGTTTGACGACCTCTGCTGAAATCAAGTTCTTCTGACTACCGCTATCGACAATGAAGTGAAGCAAAGCCCCCTTTACCCACATCTGCGAGTGAAAGAGGTGTTCCCCTTCCTCTGGTTCTTCTAGTTTGTTTGGCCGGACTTTAGTGGTAGCGACAATGGCATTGGGTTCAACATTGGTAATCCACTTCCCTCCTTCAGGATTTGATTCAGAATTAGAATCGACCCCTGACTCAGAAGCCTTCAGTTCATCCACGACTAACTACTTGGAGCGAAATTCTTCGGTGTTGTGCCAAGGGATTTTATGGTACTCACACCATTTTCCCATGTCCTTCTTCGTCTTCTCATTGCCCTTGTTGTGTTGCAGCTTATACTAGTTGTCCTAAGGGCAACCATCTCAACTTGGTCCCTTGTTGTGTGGGTTGGGGCCGCCTTTTCCCTGCTTCGGCTGTGAGGGGTTTGCAAATCCAAACTCTCGCCTTTTTTGCTTAAATTTTTGCTTGATCTTGACAGTGTATCTATAAGTCGTGCCCAATGAGGCGATGTCAAGAAACTCCATTTCTGTTTGAATGTATCTATGCAAACAACCGTGATATCTGAGCATTAGATGACACTCAAAGTCTTTGATGCCCAATTTGGTGCGTAGGGTATGGAAAATATTGGTGAAATTTAGTACTGCCTGGTCCCTTTCTTGACGTAGAGCGGTCCATCTGGTGTACTGGTCCTCGTAGCTTCCAACAGGGTAGTATTGTTCTTTCATGGTGTCCCGGAAGGAATCCCATGTAGGGGCCACCACAAACATTGTAGATTCCTCTACGACCCTTTTCTCAAAGTAAGTATCCCACCAATATTTAACATGGGGAACGACCTTGAGGAGTGCAAAAGTGATATTTTCCTTATCAGAAAAATTGTGGACCGAAAAATACCCTTCGAGCAGATTTAACCATTTATCTACATCATCTGCATCTATCAGTCCTTCAAATAATGGAATATCAAAATTTACATGTACCTTGAAGGGGGTTGCATGGCCGCTTGATGAAGATGCTTCTCCCATGGGCAACCGTCGAAGGATCTGCGCAAAGTTGTCCATCATTTCATTCCATTGTCATGCGAGGGCTTCCTCGAGCAACATTTTAATATGATCTCTTGCTCCATCATCTTTCTTTTCATCCCCCATGGGTTGTTGTCGGGCTCAACGCGACCGATCTTGCAAAGGCTCGACTGGTTCGAGTCCCAACTTCTTGTACCCATATCTTGTTGGGGACACGCACAAAGAAAAATAAATGAAGAGCAGACCGCTCTGATACCACTGATCCAGAATTATGAGCAGAACAAACTAATTAACAAACTGATTACAATAAACACGAAGATATGAAGAATAACATAGATATGCAATGAACAATATCTTCTATTGAATAATGAAATAGGTTGAAACTGTAAAACTGCATAACTAAAACACTTGCTTGAATGGTGGTAGCTATGTCTAAGAAGAGATGTGGCTATTACGTGCATCCGTCTGCGCAAAATGAATTACAATGAGGCTCTATAGGCCTTTTTTATATTACTCATGAATGCCAAAACCCTAGACATCCAAAAACCTAACCCTAGGAGGTGAAACATCAAAAGTCATGTGGGCCCGTATGGGTAAGTTGGTACCTCAACTTCCCGGGGTCGTAACTTTTGCATACGACCTCTGTTTTAGGCATGTGATAGCCTGTTGGAAAGATCTTCCAGAGAACTACACATTCTGCCATCAAACTCTAAAATCGTCTACAATTTGACTGTGGCGAGCCAAAAAATCATTGTTTAGGCCTCCAAAACGACCCTGGAAGTACAACAAGATGTGCTGACATGAAACCATACAAAATAAGCTAGTTGGATTAGGTGAGAGGCCACCAATATCCACCTGGAAGATGTGTAGGGCTTCAGACAACCCCAAAAGTATAGAACCCACAATTACAAAGAAGTACATAAGCACGTGTTGAACCAAAAAATGGACAAGAGGAGCCAGTTGGAATAGGTGGGTGGCCACCAATAGCCAACTGGATCATCCTCTTTCTTGAGCTATCATCTTATGTAACCATTGCTACAAGCTTGTGTTTGGCCTCTTCCAGTAAAGAGCCCAAGCGCACTTCTTCATTGTATGAGAGAGAGAGAGAGAGAGAGAGAGTTCTATTGGAGCAAAAAGAACCCTTCCCAAAGGAGAGTGGAAGAGATCACAAGCTCAAGCCACTTTCTAATGGTGCAAAAAAAAGCCATGTCCATTGTTATAAATATCATTGCTTCTCTTTTTACTTATTGGGGTAATTTTCATGGTTTCCATGTATTTCTTTTCTTTGTATTTATGCTTTGCAATGGTGTTTATGTCATTAGATTGACACTCCAACAATAGCCTGTTATATAGCTTGCAACCATCCTATAGAAAGGGACTTTTGGCTCACCCAAGTGACCAAAAATCCCAAACATCAGTGATGTAACTAAGGATCATAACACAAAAATAAGAGTCAAATGTTTTAATCAGATGCCACTGCAAAACAAGATTATCATTTTAGACAAGCTTTTTTTAAAGGCTCATCATTTTCCCTCACTGTTGAGAACCTTAATGCATTATCCTTTTTGGTCAAGGATGGTTGTGTTGAAATCATAATCAATGAAAATCATGAACATTGATTTGGTAAGGATATATTGCCATCCTTACCCTACAATTCATATTTTCATTTTCATTACTTATAAGCAATAAACTTAAGCATGACAAAATTGAACACTTACATTATTGTTGGATGATAAGCACAGTGTTTTAGTTTAAAGTTTTATATTCTTATTAGTACGCCAATTTTATGCCAAACCACGATTATTGGACCCGAGCTTATCGAAACTACAATATGTTTGTGTTGGGCCATGATTGTTGAAGTACATTTATTGAAACCATACTGTGTTTGCATTATGCAAGCTCCGATGGTTGCTCCAACCACTGACGATAGGTCAAGAGGCATAAATGATATGTAGTTTGTTTCCCACATTGATTGTTCTAAGTGAAAGGTAAATCCAATCCTAAAAAATTCAAAACTTTTTTATATTCAACAATGGAATAGAAGTTGGATATTTCAACTATCCTATTTTTGCATGTACAAGTATGTTTAATGTGTGGAATAAAGTAGTATTGAGGTTCACTATACATATTTGTATTTTTTCTCCAAGTTATGGCCACAATTTTTTTATATTCCCTAGTATTATATCGTAATATTATATCATGGCCATATAGCTTGCATCTTTGAAAATTTCCATTTAGTGCATACCTTGATTTGATTTTGATACAAGAAGTTCAATCATTTTAATTAATAATTATTACTCCAGGTAAAACTATTGAATATTGATTGCTCTCTTTTCTCCTTACTTTGGAAGTGGGTTTTGTGAATTTTTTTTTCACAATAAACAAGTTACAATGTTTGTGATTAAGGTGAGGAGGTTGTTAAAAAACACTAACTCATGGACGCCATCTTTTGTTTCTATAGACTCCATCTTTTACTCATATGGAACCCATTTGTATATTGCCTTAAATGACTTTGAAAGAGTACAACATTGCAATGTAATGGTTGTCATCGTCATTTGTTTTAAATTATTTTGTTGCATCTCTTCAATATTGTCATATTATGCATTGATATACAAAAATAAAATATTTAGTGCATTCACACTTTTAGAATTGAACTTCACAATTTATTAGTCAAAGAACAAAAGCTCGGGGGTCTACACAACTATATTAGGATATGCAACAAATTTTTTAAGAGGAAGAAGTATGGGATAACAAATGGTGTCGGGGAAGAATATGGAGGTTAAGATGTAATATCAAAAGTTAGGGTTTCTAATAAAATCATTATTTGAATAATCGTAAAAAAAGATGGAGAATCAATAAACCATTTATTTGTACATTGTCCATATGCATAAGAGGTATGGGTTGAAGCACTAAAATTGACACTTTTGGAATTGAAATTCACAATTGCAAAATTGAAATTAACACTTGGAATCGAAATTCACAATTTCATAATCAAAATTGACATTTTTGGAATCAAAATTCACACTTTTGGAATTGAAATTCACACTTTTAGAATCGAAATTTGCACTTTTGAGGTTCAAAATTATTTAAAATTCACACTTTTGAAAGCTAATATTGCCACTTTGAGAATCCAATTTTGCACTTCAGGAAGGTGATATTGACACTTTTAGAATCAAAATCAACAGATTTTTAGTCTAGATTTTGCTCTATTATTTCAAATTTAATGAAATTGGGGTTCTTCTTTCTTTACACCAATTTTTGGGACTTACATTGGCCACAAATCCCTAAAGAAAATTGCTATGATACAAATATGATCAATAATTTTTGTGGATATTCTACTAGGCAACCACAACAAATATTATAAGTTATTGCAAAACACTATGAGGTTGTCCTCTATTATGCTATGTTTACTTGTGATTAAAATGCAATATTACAAGCATAGTGCTCAAACTATTGAAATAAGCTGAAAATATTTAAAAGAAGCTATAAGATTAAAAATGGGCACAACAACCACACAATGAACACAAGATGTACCAACTAATGCAACATGGATTAGATCCACTATTAAATAAGGCCCACTAAGCAGTCAACATTAAATAAAAGTAATGTGGCCTTGTTAAAGAAGGTCCACTAGGTTGTTAGCATTGCCGTAGTCTAAACATTCTACGTTTTGGCCATTTTCCAGGGATATTTTCCATTTAATTTTGCCCGAAATCTGGCTAGAAATGGTTGGATATGTAGATTTGAGTGGCTAAGTTACTCTAATCTGAATGCCCCATGGGTTTTTGAACACACTGAATCCATTTATACATTCAAAAATGCAATTTAGACAATAGAAAATTACGATTTTGTCCAAATTTATGTCATCGGATTCCAACAAAAAGGGCCAAAATGTAGAATGTTTAGACAATGCCGCTAGCATTTGGTTATGGTTAGGGTTTGCTAAGTAGCTATAAATAAGGTCCTCTTCGTGTGATCATGTATTGGAATACTATTGTTTGGGAGCTTAGCTCATTGGGAGGTTGCCCCCTCGAATGAGCAAGTGAACATGAGTAGATCCTTCCATAAAATTATCATTGTACGGTGTTACCCTACCTTAAGGATTTTGATATCAAATAAAGTATTAATCATTTTTGTTATAATATTGTGAATCATCTTCAAATATATTTAGGAACACTATAGTATAAGTTATAATTAGGAGTGGATTTCTTACGTGCTTGTTTAATTGAATTAAATACTATTCATATTCTACGTGTAAAGTTGTTAAATTGCATATCTAAATCACTATGAAATATGAATTCTTGCTTTCACATATAAATTTGTGTCATAATTTGCTATGCATTGTTGGAACCTCTAGTTAGAAGGTCCAATTGGAATTACAATGTGTATTTTAGATTGGTAAATGGAGATTTTTGAGTTAAGTACTCTATTGGCCAAGGGATAGTATATGCATATGCCACACCACTTATGTGTCATATATGCATATGAGATCATTCACAACACAAACACCAAACACACATGCACATGGTAAGAGGAAGTGTTAATGTAGGATGGAAGCCCAACATAAGGATATGCCATTACAATAATAGTTTGTATTACATACACAAAACACCTTACAACCACAACTGAAAGTTAGAGGACACTCACAAGGCATCAAATTGTCTGTGATGTTAATACAAGAGTGAGGGAGGATGCGATTAAATCAACCCATGAACTTCTAGCTCAAAGGCAACTTTTAAAATAAGAGAATCTAAACCTTGATTTATCATATCTTGTACCAAGTGGTCCACCTCCTCCTCCTTAGTGTTCATAATACACGCTACTCCAAAGTATCCTCTATAATGATAATTTTTACTAGCCTTTTCCCTCTCCTTTAGGTTTCACTTGCCTAGCCTATTTCCATTCTAATCGATTCTAGGTCCTTTTCACATGTCTTAAACTCAACATCATTGATTCTTCTAATTCCACATTTTGAAAACATCTTTCAACTAAACAAATTGAAAGATGATTTTCAACAAGATACCCATTAAACAATTGAATAAATTCCACACCTTGTTTAATACACTAGCTACAATATATTAATGAGCTCCTCCTAATTAACAAACAAAAAAACACAACATTAATGACCATATATACATCTTTGGATTTCTATGTATCAAACAATGTATATGTGTGTATATAGTGGTGTATTGTTTTCTCTCCACAAATTTATTTCTTTTTTGGAAGGTGGTAAAACCTATCATAACTTAGTTGTTGATCGACAGTGAGGACGATCATCATTGATTGCTATCTGCGAATGCGAGACGACTCATCATCGTTATTCAAGGAAAACCATGCTACCTAAAATAACCCGTTGTTGGTTCGTAAGGGGGTAGACTTTCACTTCTGTTAGTGGCCTCCGAGTCCTGGGCCGTTACGTCCGATGAAGATAAGCTCTTAGTTAAATAAGAACAGTTTTAGGTCTTACTCCAAGATCAAAACGACTATCTCAACCTAAATAATATTTACAATAAAATCAATTTCCGTTCTAATCATCATAAAAAATACCCCAGTAAAATCATATAGTTTTTTTTTAATAACTTTCAAGGTTACTCCATATACATATATACATGATACCCAATACTACCGTGGTCACTTGCTCTCTCCACATTATGAGAAGAGATTACTTTCTCTCCACATTAAGGTGAGGAGGGAACAACTTTCACCTCTCAAAAATTAAAATCTTTATATTTCCACGTTGGCAGAGCTTTCGTAAAGCCAAAGTAAACGTTGCTTTTTGCACCATTTTCATCTCGCTACCGGGAAAAACCAAAAAACAAAACCCAAGTGACGGACTCCTTTCCCTTGGTCGCGATTTAGGGTTTGCAGGGTGTCAAACTTCGACGGAATTCGTCTGATTTTCGGAGCTTGCGGGGTATTATTCTGCATTTTACAGGTTTGAAATCTTCTATGTTTTGCGGATTATTAAACATTTCACAGGTTTCATGCATGCTTTTAATTCAAAATTTTGATGGCAGATTGTGGCTTTTTACAGGGGTTTTGTTCCCATTCGCGAAGCCATGGCGAATACCGCGATCGAACTTCCTCCTAAAGGCGGCTTCAGCTTTGATTTGTGTAGGAGAAATGAAATGCTCGCGAAGAAAGGTGTTCAGTCTCCGTCGTTCCGCAAGACAGGAACGACCATAGTGGGCCTGGTTTTTCAGGTCAGCTCCACTGTTATTGCTTGTTTGCTTATCTTCATTTGGTTATGTTGTTTGTTTCCTTCTTATTTTTGTTTTCTGAAGTTCTATGGCAATTTATTGATCTATTATATTAGATTTAGGTTACATTTAAGATTGGCCTAGAAGAGGCTCGGAGTGCAAGAAGCTGGAAGTGAGAAGTGAGCATTTATGAAACATTACAAGGTGTGAAAAACTGGCAAATTGGTGTTTTTCACGGGAAAAAATATATTTTAAACCTACGGAGGTAAGGATAATATGGGTTTTCAATGAATGCCCATTGGATCATGGGATCTCTGAGAGCTATCTGCACACATGTTGAAGTTCACTAAAAAGAGAGTGCAGGGATAAAAAATTTGGTTAGACTGTTTCTTGGCTTTCAAGGACTAAGAGTTGTCAATAATCCCACCAGGCTTCAGGAGGTGGGTTTGTATGAACTGGCCGATTGCAAATTGGATTTAAGTCTGGGTTCTTAATGGAAAGCTTTTGTGAAGACTGTATTCCAAGCTTCAGAAGCAGGAACTGCTGAACTGCTTCACAGGGTGAAGCTTATTGAAACTGAGAGGCAGGTTGAGGATTCTCTTGTAGAATTTTCTATTTGTAGGTTCTTTAGCATGGGACATGTGCGGGGGATGTTGTTGCTATATTTGATTGCGTATATGGAGGGTGCTCATAATTTGCATTTTGTGCAATTGATGTTAATTAGTAGACTCATTGGTTCTATTCAAATCCCTATTTATGCTGATTTACTAGAGATGGTTAACTGTTAAAGCTGGCTACATAGGCTTTCCTACAATAGGTTCCCTGACTCCACCTGGAACAAATCCCAAGGCAGTTTTTTGATACACTTCCTTTAGATAACTTTCTTGATTCTATGGGGCAATTTTTGTTTTGTTTAAGTGGCTTCGGAATCATCCATGTAGTCTGGGTCATCTTGCTTAGCCATATAGCTGATGAGATATTCCAGAGACTTCCGAATGCTCAGTGTAAGAGCTTCACCTCCTTGCCTATCTATGTCTGCAATTTTGACCTACGCAACCAGCTTCTCAACTAGAGCAACAATCTTCTCCTTGAATTTCTCTTGCCTCACAGTGTTCCTCTTGTCATGATCATGGAGTCTTGTGCTAGACTTGCACACAACATGATGCAACATATATACAGTAGAAGGCAGCATGAATTTCCTGAACGGTTGCTTCAATTTGAAGGTGTTTAACACCGAGAGTAGCTGCTTTTGTGTATCTCATGTCAAGGACTTGGCTGATGTGAGAGATCTTTTTAATACCAGGGTTCAAGATCAGGCAGAGTTCCATTGTCAGATGTCTTCAGTTTTGCATCATTGACATCACCAGGAGTTTGACCTGTATTATTTCAGGGTTTTAGGCTACAGGCAAGATTTTCAGGACGAGAAAGCTTTTGGATTTTTTCCTACAAAAGTTCTTTTTGAAGAATGTGCTTTCCAGGAAGGAGTTACTTTCAGGGAAAAAGCATGTCTGTCCTTGGCATGCAAGAGGTTGCTTGGTCAGCAACCAAGGTTCGTGAACTTGTAGATTTTGGGCCTTTTCCACCTGATTTTGGGCCAATTTTGGGACAGGAGTGCCCGAGAGATTACTGATGGGCAAATTTCACGGACTGGTTTGCTTACTTGTTTTGATATTCTTTTTGAGAGATCTCAACTTCTGTTCACACACACATCTGTGTTGAATTCGTGCACATTTTGCCAGGTTGATTGAAGGAGCCCTATGATGACTGATTTGCTTGGGGAAAGGCACTTTCCATGCAGACTTTACTCGTCTCATCTCACTGGACTATATCAGTGTTCTGGAATTTGTACACTAGCATTGTTTGAGAGCATTTAATGGCAAATTTCGAGATGGGCTTATCCCCAAGAACAGCACTTTGTCTCAAAACTGGTATATTGAAGGAGTTACATTGTTTTCATGATGAAATATTAGTAGATATCATTGTCTGTTTTTGGAAGATCCATCATGGAAGATGAGCACCTTGTTTCTGCTTAGTACTAGTGCTTTGGAGAGAGAGAGAGAGCTTGAGTAAGAAATATTCATGATTAATGGTTTTATCAGTGCATGACAGTCTGATAATAGGGACTTCAGTTTGGAGGGTTTTCTATATTTGGAACCTCCTATTCTAAGTCAAGTTGGGTTCTCTTCTTACGACACCTTAGCATGCTTATTCTAAGTGCTTTTATTGGAGCTTTCTTCCTGTCTTTTGAGTACTATTTGTGACCAATATAGGCACCTATCCCAAGGACCTTTTCATGTTTTTATGGATTTTATTGGTGGCAGACTTAGGTGCCTTATTATTAGTGTTTTGTTATGTTTTTATGCTGCCATTTATAGCTGCAGTTGGGGTGCATGAGTTATAGGGTTTTTCTTGATTTGTAATGTTCTATTTCAAGCATAGTTGGGTGCTTGTCGTAAAACCTTTTTCACTGCCCTTTCACATGCTTTTAGAGGTTGGTTCAAGTGCTTTGTTGGAAGACTTTGTTTCATGCTTAGAAATCTACTATTTCAAACCCATGTTATCAGACCGAACTTGGTTGACCCCAAAAACCAAATCATTAAAAAAATTGGACACAAAACTGGTAAACCAAAAATTACATGAAGTGTTCAAATTTTGATAAAAAAAATATCTTCATGCACATCCATGTAAATCCAAAGTTCAAACCACTAGGCACCAAATATGCAAATTTTTCTCATGTATATATCGTTATAAGGGTGAATATAACAAAATGGCACTGAGAGCAATTCATATTTGAACCAAAATAAATTAACATTGAGGCTCTAAATGGCTTGCAGAGTCCAATCATACTATAGTCCACATTCAAATCAAACTACATAATCATCCAAATCTTGATTCTCTACATTTTCTACATGGGTATGCTTGACATCTTGAGTTGATGCTCTTGAAGGTCCAACGCTAATGTCAATATCCCGTGGTGGTGGAAGCGGTTGCATTCATCCAAGATAAGTCCATTCACAATAGAAGGGGGCATCATTAAATAGAACATAATTAGGATTTAAAGTAGTTGCAAGGTTTTAATTTTTTTAGGGGGGAGGTTTGTTGAGATTTGGGTACCTTGGAAAGTGTTCCCCTTGTGTTTGTGAGTCTCTAAACACAAAGGGGGAGACTATTACCCTTATTACTTTACTTTATGTTTTAATTTCACTTTGACTTAGGAGTTTAAGTCAAAAGTGAAATATGTCACTTAAGTTATTAAAGTGACATTTAATCCACTTTGTGGGTGAGTTAAAGGACATAAAGCAAAACTAATGAAAGTGGGTTTTTTAAGTGAGATTTTTGGATTAAATCTCACCCATTGATTAGACATGGCTAGATTGGATCTAGGCCATTGATCTTTTAGGGCTTGGCTCTTGAAGGTTTAACGCTAATGTCAATATCCCGTGGTGGTGGAAGCGGTTGCATTCATCCAAGATAAGTCCATTTACAATAGAAGGGGGGCATCATTAAATAGAACATAATTAGGATTTAGAGTAGTTGCAAGGTTTTAATTTTTTTAGGAGGGAGGTTTGTTGAGATTTGGGTACACCTTGGAAAGTGGTCCCCTTGTGTTTGTGAGTCTCTAAACACAAAGGGGGAGACTATTACCCTTATTACTTTACTTTATGTTCTAATTTCACTTTGACTTAGGAGTTTAA
>SNQJ01S0004768.1:191516-204979 GCA_010110895.2 Picea sitchensis
ATATATATATATATATATATATATATATATATATATATATATATATATATAAAAAGAGAGCATATATTTCAGTGCACATTTTACTTGATTTCAATACGTAAAAACATTCCTTGTATATAAAGAGAAAGGGCATGTCCTTCCTTAGTACATATATTTTACTTGCATTTTGTTTTATATTTTTTTTGGAAGATTTACTACCATGAATATTTCATGTTTCGAAATTTATCGGTAAATTGGAATTTTTGAAAATAAAGATCATTATTTGTCATCATTTTTGTTAATGAGCTATGCAATAAACATCATATAATGAAGTTTAGTAACCTACTTTCTTCATACCTCTAAGAAAAAATATTGTTTGGCTTTTGGTTAAAGGTGAATCCTTGTCTACAAGAGTTAGTCATTGTAATCATACTTTGATAGTGAGGCCCCAACCTTTACTTCAAGGAGACATATGAATTGTCTTTGTTACCTCTACCTTAATACACTAAGCATCTTATGTAAATAACTTGATCAAGTTACATTGTTCCCAAAATTCTAACACATAGAAATGTTTTTAGCCAAGGTTACATTCTAAATATTAGTAATCTTTTTGGTATTAGTCAGTACTATTTTTATNTACCTTAATACACTAAGCATCTTATGTAAATAACTTGATCAAGTTACATTGTTCCCAAAATTCTAACACATAGAAATGTTTTTAGCCAAGGTTACATTCTAAATATTAGTAATCTTTTTGGTATTAGTCAGTACTATTTTTATACCTTCGAGGGAGGTGGAGAGGAGCAGTTATATCTCCACGAGCTGTGTAACTTGTACATTTTCTGAATGTAAAACTTTATATAATAATATAAGTGCAATTTTCTGTGGAAAAAAAAAGTACCCCCCTTTGAACACAAAACTTCCAAGGAAGTTGTAACCCTAATGAAAATGAAAATATGTTGACTTTGGAGGCTTCTCTAGACTTTGTAAATATCACACGTGACATCATCCTCCCTTTAACTCAGGTCACAAATTATGACTTCTACATTTGAATAAAAACTATAACACCTTTGACAACTTCCCAAACCAAAACCAAAACAATGGGAACCAAAATTGACGAGCCTCCAATGCTCCCTCTAAACCCTTTTTTTGCAACCCTTTTGGCCCTCAGATAGAGACATCTCCCCTCCCTTCAAAGCTTTTCAATATTCTTAAATTTAGTTGTAGTGCAAATAAAAATCTTACACATCACATTGAAGCCTTTTCCCTCACACGAGTTTTTACATGTCAATAACATGGCCTTGAAACTCTTCCCATGTTCCTCAATGGAGGACACTCTTCACTAGTTCCACTACTTACGAGATGGATTTCTTTGCAACCTTCAAAACTTTATTGATAAATTTGTTACATATTTCGACATTTCCAAAATAGATGAATTGAGCCTAGTCACCTGATTCAACATTAAACAAGGAGATAAAAACCAACTCAACCTTTATTAGATGGTGTAAGGCCATACATGACTCCATGGAAAACCTCCTAGAAAACCATCTAATTCAACTTTTGTCAATACAACACATCATGAAAACAAAATGCCAATGTACATCCACGACACCGCTACAATTGCGATTGCATAAGGATTTATTAGAATTGAGAACATGCGAGCTAATATTACTATTGGTGAAAACAAACCTAAACCTTCAAACCTACCTCAATAAAATAGAAATGCAATTGATGATGGGGTCAATGAACCGCCCTCATTTAAAATTGAAACTAATACTATTCACCTCATTCAAGCCAAAGAACAATTTGATGCCTCATGATCCATAATTTGCATGTGGTGCAATTGTCACAAGTGTGACACACACAACATTGAACACATTGGTACACAATTAAATGAAAATATGCAAACAAGACCATTGATCAAATTGCTAAGCCAAAGATTGTTGTTGCAGAAGCCTATGTTAAGCTTAGGGTTTAAAATATGCCATGTATAAGCATAAGACCTTTGAGACCCAAAAGTCTTTTAAGAAAGATAAGGTTATTATTGAACCCAAATCCAATTCTTTCAACAAAAAAAAAGGGGAGTCCCCAACCTTCTAGAAAAAGGGTTTCTTCCTCTGTTCCTTCTACTAACTAGTACCCTCCCAAGGCTAAGGCACAAGTCAACATAGTTGGGAATGTTAGTGTCTCACCTTATTTCATCGGTTTCGTTAGATAAGTCCATCCTATCCATGATCTAATCGATCTTGACATTATTACCCGTTATGTGTGTTGGTCCCACCATAGTCTCTTCAACTCATGACTCATCGATCTTTATGGTATACCACCTTATCGTTGGATTGCATCCATCTCCAAGGCATATGACATGTCTCCCCTGCTCAATCCTTACTCCATCCCTCAATCTACCCCATTTTCCATTTCTTACTCTCTCGACCAAACCTTGTCTTCCCATGTTTTTTGTAATGTCCCTTGTAGATGCCCTTCATGATTTATTTGACCAAATGGAATCATTAATCAACACCATGTCTAAGTACTCTCCTAAGCTCTCTTATCATTGGAGTCGTGCATTTTTCTTTGAATTTTTCCACCTCCCTTTCGAGGATGAATTGGAGATTAGTGTCTTTGATGCTTTTTAACCAAATCTAGTATGGTGATATTGTTATCAAACATGTCATCCTTAACCTAGGTTCTATGATTAACATCATCATTGCACTTGTTTGCAGTGGCATTAGTGTTTCTAGCTTCTCAATTGCCACCCGACCTTGTCAAGGATTTAACAAATTTGAGACTAAGCCCCTCGATGCTATTAATCTATACCTAAGATTGTCGGTACTCATTTTTTTGTGCTACAAGAGGTGTGACATCCTCTTTACGTGACCTTGACTTGATGTGTTGATTGTTTTGTGTACTTTCATAAGAGAGTCATTATTCTTACATAAAGGTAAACCTTCTCTATGAAGTTTGACCTTGACCCTTTCTCCCATATCCTTAATTTAGTCTCCATAATTTTTCCTTTAATTTGTGTAGTTTATGCTCAAATATATTTCTTTGGCATGTCATCCCCTTGAGATACCTCTTCTTTCTAGACTTGCAACATTTTGACCCTTATTTAAATTGACTCTTCAATCACTACTCCTTAGAGACTTTTAAGTGTTGGGTTTTTCCTTTGAATGTTTTAGGGCTACCTCCTTGCATGCTCTTCCATGTTCCTTCTTGTTCACCTTGCCTATTTCAAGCAATAAATACTACTCTCCTTCCTATCTCGCTTCTTCTCGAGCACTCATTTTGCATCTACCCTTTCCCACCCTTATTTGCTTCCAATGGATTTTTCATGTTAACCCTCCTTATTCTTAGGTGTCCTCCTGGAAAATTGGGGGCATCCTCTCACTCTCTCCTAACCTTACCCTTCTATCACATTTCTTTTGCTTACCACTTTCTTTTTCTTGTTCATCCTTCTCTTTCAGAGCTTTCTTTGCTCCCTTTCATCCAATTGCCTTTTCTCTTTTGTTTATCAGTTGCCTCTATCATTAGTCATTGCCTAATTCAATGGTTGAATTTCATAGGGTTATTGCCTTGGGTTTGGGCTTGACCTGAGGTATTAAGTATCCAATCATGATTGATTATTGTGCCTATGTATTTGCTTCTACATTTCATAGGGTGGTGACCTTGGTCAACATGTACCTCTGAGTGCCATTATTGCGATATTGTCCCAGCCTTGCCATGTCTCCTGATCTTTGTTGATTTGTATTTCTGGTCAATTTGGTTCCTCTCAAAGGGTATGATTTTTGTTTCTCATACATTAAACATTAATGGTGAAACTTGTCACTTTCAATTGTAACCTTTTTTTTTTAATACCTTTCCTGTCACTGGTTGACTTTGTCTCTTGTAAGAGCCTAATTTTTTGTTTTCCACACATTGCATATGACCGATCAATGTTGTCTCTTTTTAGAAACAAGTTTTTTGTTTCCTACTATGTGTGGTTGGTCAAACTTGCTCCACCCTCGGGGCATGATGCTTTGCCTTTGTTGGTTTGTCTGGTATTGCATATTTGTTTTCCTTGGTTAATCTTGTTCCTGCTTAGCTACACTACCTTTTGTCCTTTCTCCTGCTTGGGCAAGTGGTTTTCACCTTTATTGGTCTTTCTAGCTTTGTTTCCCTTTCCCCCTTTTCAACCTTTCCCTACTTGGGGTGCATTACTCTTCCTTCTTTTCATTGCTTCCCTTAGGGTGGGCTTTGTTTGACTTCCTTACCCCCTCAGGGAAAACTACTAACATTGTGTTCAAGCTATTGTTCGTCTCACTTGTACACATGAGGGAAATACCTTGTTGATTGACTACTTATGGTATTTTGAAGCTTTTTTTCACTGATAGTGGCAGGTTGTTGGTTGAACTAAGTCAATGAAACATTTGAGGTGTTGTCTTGGGTTTCTTGTTAGTGTAGATCTCAACACATTGTGGGCATTTGTCAACAATGACATATTCAACAATTTGGCTCCTTTCATATGGTCCTTAGCATAATATCTTGAGGTTCTACATTCATAGTCTAGTTGATACTTGCATGATTGTGTGGCAGTGATATTTGTTTTCTTTTCCTCTCTCTCATAACATCTTGTTTGTCACTTTATTCGATTCTCTTTGTTTTACTTGTGTGCTTGAATGCATCCATACATAATGTATAATTTCACTTTTCATTAGTATTGGGGTGAGATTGGGTTGTTATGTTGGTGATGGACTTGGTGCTCTCTCATGGCTATTCCCTTATGTTAAGGAACTTGCTCAAGCTACCTTTGTTATTGAGCACATCCTTATTTTCTCTTGCATACTTGAATTTGTTTATTTGCCATCTTGTTTTCTCTTTACTTTCTATGAATTCTTGTCTTTCTATATTATTCATGAATCGTAGTGCCTACCATGGGGGAAATATGTGGTACATGGAGTTTGCATTTTACACTGAGCATACTTATACCCCCTCATATATTATTGTGTGGATTTTTCATTGTGCATTATCCATACCAGATCCTCCTTATGCAAACATTAAAGTCCTCCCCTTATTATGGTCTTCCATTTGATGTTTATCACCATGGTAGGATCCCTTAGCCTTGACCTTGGCATTTTTCTCTTTAGTTGCATGTTTGGCTCTAGTATACTCTTTGGCTAACCCATTTGGATCACTCCCTTGTTGACTCGATGACATTACATCTCATGCTTTTATTAGGCCTCTTATTAGAATTCATAGGTGCATTACAAAAGTAGAAAACATATCCGAGCATAGTTAGTGGTGTTTAAGCGCATTGTTATAACATTAATGCACAAGATACATCAACATAACACAATATTTCACCAAATATATTGATCCAAGTGATCTTCTATTTATACTTCAGTGTGTAACCAATCTTCCTTAAAATAAGGTTGAATTTGGTCAACTATAATTGTCCAAGGAAACCTCAAAGCGATTAGAGAATCCACATTTATTAGCTTATTCTATGCCTAGTAGGTTATAGTCACCTTGTTCAAGCCACTTTAATCGATTTGATTTGACTAGTCAAAACCCCTTAGTGAGATATTGAACTACTTAATCAATCCAACAAGTGACATCATGATACACTAATTAACATCCAAAGGTTGGTTTTAATCACAAATTACAACACCCCCCTTTCAACACAACTTTTTGGAGGATTAGGAGGTTGAAGTTATCTTAGTGCCCCACTAAATGACAACTTCCAGAAGCCCAAGCATAGGTCAAAGTTTAACAAACTTTTCCTTTGTCAACACTTACTAAAGAGATCAGCAATTTGATTATTTGTCCTACAATAAATAAGAGTTACCACATTCTCCTGTATCGACCATGAGAGCTAATGTGCATGAAGATCAACATGCTTCATCTTACGTGCAATGGGATTATGAGATACTTGTATTGTTCTTTGATTGTCACAATAAATTGTAGTTGATTCCATGAGAAAACCCAAACTCTCCATTCAAGGTGCAAATCCAAACTACCTCAATCCCAACATTTACCGCTCCTTTGTATTCAACTTCAATGGTCGATAAAGAAACAACTTTAAATGACCATACGATTTGACTAGATCCAAGATGAAACACATATTTGAAAGTTGACTTTCAGTCATCCCCATCACCATGATAATCAAAGTTTTTATATTCAATCAACTAATTTGAATTTATGTTTAAATACTTAATGCCACGCTGATATGCACCTTTGATATCCCAAACGATCCTCGTTGTAGCATTTATATGGCTCTCCTTCCAATCTTGCATGAACGCGGAGGCTAGACTAACAACAAAGGCAATTATCATTTCTATGATGAGTCAGATAAATAACACTGCCTAGAAGTTGTCAGTACACAGTAGCATCGAATTTTAGAGAATCATATTCCTTAGTTAACTTAACTCCCCATTTAAATGGAGGAACATGGCTTACTATCTTCCATTTTAAATCTCTTCATGAAATCAAAAGCACAATTTGGTTGATAAATGAAGATATCATCATCCAATTGCAATACTTGGATTCCAAAAAAGAAATGCAAAAAACCTAAGTCAATTAGTTCAAATGTCAATTTTGACTTTAGATACAAAATTCAGTCACCATTATTTCCAGCGATAACCAAATCACCCGCATCATTCACATGCAACACATAAAAACTGTATTTTGATTCATACCACTTGAAACCAAGTTGAAGAAATAAGTTATCTTCTTAGACCATGCCCGCGGTGCCATTCAGAGAAATATCTCTCAAGTCCAATGCTTTTTCGATCAACACAATTATATAAAGGTTCTTTCATAATAAAACATTAACTTTTGAAGTGCAATTATTCAAGAAGAAACTTTAAACATACAAAGTTCTTTTTAATCTTCACACAATATTTTTGTCTTGCACAAAACTAGGTGGCTGCTCCATATAGATATCCTCAATAAGGTCGCTACGAAAGAAGGCACTCTCCACATCCCTCTGATGTAGCTCCCAACCAAAATTTGTAGGAAGAACAAGAGCAATTTAGATTGAATTCATCTTGGCTACATATCAATTTTTTTTGTGTAGTCAATACCTTCTCGCTAAGAAAAACCTTTTGCTACCAAGTGAGATTTATGTCTCTCAACAACAACATCTGAAGTAAACTTGGCCTTACAGACCCATTTTCATTTCAATGCATTCTTTCCTTGTGGATAGGTAAACAATTCCCAAGTCTTATTCCTCAGAAAATAATTATATTCTTTAGTCATAATAGTCTCCCATTTAGTCCTATCATGTGTATTGACATATGTTTCGGGATCACATGCCTCTAGCACATGTGGCATCATTGCAAATCTAACTTGTTTTTTCCCATTAGTCTTCCTTGACTCAATTATATCATCAATATCACTACCAAAAATCTCAATGGTCTTTGTTTATGATATGGGATACTGAATCTTCCTAATAGGAGATGTCTCTGCAATACATCCATTATGAAAAGATTCAACCATGCTATTAATGGATTCATAATCACAAAGTCAATTTGGCTGTAGAGACTAGAATTTGGTTCATATACCTTGGTCGATGGAAAAATGAAGTTAGCCAATTCAATTTTTTGCAAAATTTTCACTGAACCACAACCTAAAACACTAAAATATGTCAATAGATTAGGACCCAAACCTTGCTCATCAAATATAAAATCTTTTCCACTGATCACTTATTTCTTTGTCAGATCATATAGTTGATAGGATTTTGACCCTTTGGAGTAGCTAACCATGATGCGATATTGACTTTTGGGATCCAAAGTCTTGCTTTTTTCATTTGCAATATGAACTTGAGATATGCATCCAAAGGTTCCAATATGTTCGATGGATGACTTCATTACACTCCATTTCTCAAGATGAGTGACATCCCACATGACCTTGGTCAGAACCCTACTCAGATTGTAGTTGAGTAGGGAATAACATCTTCCCAAAATTTGGTCGATACTCCCTTTGCGTGACGTGAAATTCTACCCATCTTAATCAAGGTTCTATTCTTATTCTTAATAAAACAATTTTGATAAGGAGTGTAAGGAATTTTTCTTGGCCATGAGATACCATTCTAAGATAGCTATCCTTCGAAGGCATTTCTCACATATTTTCCTCTATTATCAGACTTCAAATATTTCACAAGTCGATCACATGTTTTTCAATGAATGCCCTAAGATTTTTGAATTTCTCAAAATCCATATCCTTTGTTTTAAGAAGTAAACCCAAGTAAACTTGGAAAAATAATCAATGAAGGTTAGACAATACCTTACCCACTAAAGATGGTTGATTCATTGTACAAATGTCATTATGCACAAGCTCCTGCTGTGAATTTTCCCTGCAAGACTTCCTTTCTCAATCCTTTTTGGGTGATGCCTATGAAGAACATAACACTAACATATGATGCTTGGAGGAACCATTCTAGGGAGTCCATAAAGAATATTCAACCTAATCACCAAATTCATACTTTTGAATTTTAGATGCCCGGGTCTTTCATGCCAAATTTAATCTCTATCATTAATTTTGGCTATAAGTGCAAACAATACCAATTTCATTTTTTTGCACCCTAGAGTCACCAAAAAATTATATAGTCCATCCTTGGGATCAAGTATACCCTTAGAAACAACCTCAAAATTGTTGTTGATATCCTTCACAACAAACGTTTATGTCCAAAATTTAGCTTTCTTGCCAATTTGGTGAGTTATGGTAGAAATAATAGATTTTCACTAAGATTAGTTACATGGTAAATGCCAATGATCACACCAATCTCACAATCAAACCTAGAACTCCCAATAATAAGTGCATAGTCATCTACAAAATGTATCTTCTCTTCTTTTTCCTCAATCAAGGAAGAAAAAAGAGAAGCATCCTTAGGCATGTGACGTGAACAAGCAGAGTCACCAATCCATTCCTTTTGAGAAGCAGGAGCATATAACAACTGAAAGAAACTAAAAAATTATATATGCTTAATGTCACATTCTTTGTTGTCTTGAGTGCATCACTGATTGATTGGTCATATGTCTGCCTTCAAGCCTATTAATCTTCTCCTCAGGGTCACAAACCTTCTTCCTACAAGCCTTCTCAAAATTTCCTATCTTTCCAGACTGATAACATGTCTTCTTATTCTTGATTTTCTCAGTTTTTGGTTGACTATCACCTCCATGTTTTTTTTTTGTGTTGATTTGATCTTCATGATCCTTATCATAGTATTCACCATGGATTTTATCCTGATTTCCATATTGACCTCTTTCTCTGTAATTCAATTGGTCTTGGTCTTTTCTCTTACCGAAATGCACATACTGTTTTTTTTTTAAAGTTTTCCTCCATCAAACATATTTCCCATGCCCTAATAACCAAAAATAAAAATGAGTCAAAGGTATATTCCTTACCATATTCTTTTATTGAAGCCCAATTTTCCAACGAGTTAGACAATCCTTAATCCCGAGAGATCAAATCTTCTTGAGTTGCATAATTTAATTTTCATCAACTTTTCCTCTCAACGTCTTATTATTTTTCCATATTTCATTCAGGCAGTTGATTCCATTGGTACGAAATTGAATCTCCCTTGAGATGTATATTGACATAACACCTACAACTTCATCCTTCTTTCCATTAACCATGGACTTCTTATGTTCATCTTGAGGGTTAAGAGCAATGATGTTTATAGACTGTCACAACAATTTTCTCTTCAACAAAGTCTCCATGTCTTGTGCTCACATTCCATAGTTGTGCTCATTGAGCAACACAAACTCTTGCGTTGAACCTATATCACTTCTACAAAACCTTGATTCAAGACTTGCAAGTCCAAACGAGTTGATTCCTTCTAGAAATTTGTCTTCTCAGTAGTTCAAACACATGCATTGTGTTCATGTGATGTGATAACCTCCAAAATGCCTTGCAATTATAGAACCAAGCTAGTATATTCAAAACCTAAGCTTTGATACCATGTCAGAATTCACAAGTGCATTGCATAAGTAGAAATAGATCCAAGTGGTGTCAACAATGTTTAAGAATACCGTTGTATCATTAACGCACAATATACATCAACATAACATAATATTTTACCATATAAATCTATCAAAGCGATCATTTATTTATACTTAAACGTGTAAACAATTGCCCTTAAACTAAGGTTGATTGGTCTACTTTGATCCCCTAAAGTGGTCCCAAAGCGGCTAGACAATCCACATTTCATGGCTTATTGTGCACCTAGTGGTTTACAATCGACTTGCTTGGGACCACTTTAGTGGGTATGATCTAACCAGTTGAAACCCCTCATTGGTCCAATCGATTACTATTAGAGAAATTTTGAGGTAAAAAATGGGCCTTAAAACAAAAAAATTGCTATCAACATCAACTTTAAAAGAACCAATATGATTCAAGATGATGTTGTCAACCATATGGGTAAATAGTTTTGGAGGGAAAGAACAAAAACTACCTTTTTTTTAATCATATTTTTGACTTATCTTGAAATTTGAGTAAAATTATAAGGAGATAAGTTGAAAATATGATTTAAAAAAGGTAGTTCTCTTTCTTTCCCTTCTAAAATTCATAACTCTTACTTTATTATTTTAACTATTATTTTATTATTTTCCTTGGGAGGCCCATTTTAGAACTCAAAATTTCTCTAATGCCACCCAATGATACCAAAATACATCATCTGACATCCAAGTGTTGGGTTTAATAGCAAGTTACAACACCTCTAGTGAGTATAATAGAACATCCCTAATATGTTAGGGCATGGTCTTTGAGTTTACTTATTCAAACTTTCCTTTACCTTGAGTGGTCTCAATGTGCACTTAAAACCATTGTTTCTTTTTATATTGTGTATGTGCCCTATGGTTTCCACTTACTTACAAAATAGAAGATTGTTTCCTCTGGAGTTACAAGTAGTAGGTGTTAGCTCCCAAAATGAATCAGTCACTTGGTTTCATTTTGTAGGTAATAGCATGGTCATATGTAGGATTCTCTATTTATTTTTAGATTCTTCTAGTGTCAAAAACTTAGGTTTTAAATTCATGCCTTAGAAATAAGTTGATCCATAAAGGTTGTTTTTGTAAAATTTCGTGAAAAGATTTTCAACAGCTAACGCATGTTGCAAGGTTGATGTTAGCTGGTGAAAGCAACAACTTTCAACGGTTAAAGTGTACTCTTCCGCAGACTGGCTAGCTGGTGAAAGCGCTAAACACAAGGTTTTCTTCCATAATTCTAGAAATAAAAAATAGACACGCTCGACACACGTCACATAATCATTACGAGGCGCTAGTCGAAGCAAGTGATGATGAGGATACCGTTATGCACGTTTTAATCAGATATTATGGCGGATCGTGCTCGTGATTGCATGCTTCAACAATGATAGCATTGGAGATGACGAATTCACATTCATTATCATAGGTAAAGGAGCAGTACTACTCACCTGGCGACATCAAATCAACACTTCATATTTTTAACACGCACTGTTCACAGGTAATATGGTATGGTTTCATATTTGAATTGGCAACACCAAGAGGTTTCACTAGTGCCAAACCTTGGCTCAATCAGGAAATTACCGTGACATTGTCTGCCAATTATCCGAGGTTTGAGTCACAAATGGCAAGGAAACGAAGTGGTTTATTGTTGAGGAAAGAATTGGATAGCCTGTCATTATTACAGTCGCATCCAGATGTGCAAAAACGTTTCTCAGACGCAGGCTACATGAGTTATGTTGAAAGGTTACAAAATGGTTGCCACCAAATAATAGCTGAAGCATTGCTAAATCATATGATGGAAACAAAGCTACTGTGGGTTCTGTAGAAATGATAGTCGATGAAGCTGCCATTGCCACAACAACCAACTTATCCAGATCATGCCAAAGATGGTTTAAGACAACAACAACCAAGAATTTGAATTTTAGGGTATACCTTAAGGCATAATTCAAAGATATCACCTGGAAGAAAAACATGCCAGTTTCTCATCTGGAAGATGAATGGCATGACCTGTTTAAAGGCATTCAACTCTATAGCACCTCAGAAGGCAGGTATGACAAGCTAATGCTATATCATTTCAAAATTTTAGATCATTTCACAGGGAAGACCCTCCTGAATTTACCTTTCTTCCTTCACAAAATCCTAACCAAAGTATGTAAAAAGATTAGAGGTGAACCTCTAAGTATGAAAAACACCCTTTGTCATTTTGGCTTGATCAAATTGATAATTCTAGAAGAACTAAGACAAAGAGGAAGGACTTGGCAACATTTTCTTTTTTTGGGAAGGCTTTGAGACTCAAACTCAACCCATGAATGAGCAGAATAAAGCTGGAAAAAAGCAGTTAACTACTCATAGTAGCTCAAGGAGGAGGAGAGCTCTTCCAGGACCACCAGAGGACAAGATTTCCAGCATAAAGTCTAAAAGAGCAAAGAAAAAATTAGATTTTGAAACCAATTCAGAGCAGCCTATAGTAAAAAAGACAAATATTCTCAATTTGCCATACACAGACTCGGAAACAGAGCCAGAGCAAGAAGATGAAAGTTCAACCATTAAAAGCCCTGAACACTCCATAGAAATTGCACAAGACTGTGAGACTTTTACTCCCATTGATGAAGGTGAAACATCAAAGAGTAAAAAGTCAAAGAAATCACAAAAAATTAAGGAACTGAAAGAGGTGATTGCATAACATGAGGTTTTGGAAAGAGTAATCAAGGCAAGATACAAATCCCTATCTGACAATTTTGCAAAGATAAATGCAGCATTTGAGAAGTTGGCTCGTGAGAGTGTCAAAGACAAAAAGAGAAAGAAGAAAATCACCAAGGACTATAACAGTTTGTGGTGGTTAGAAAAACACCTTAAGAGGAAAATTAAGAAATTGAAGCAGAAGAGTAAGTCACATCCAGATCTACAGGTACTGGCCCAGGTTGCTGTGAATATGCAGGGAGATAAATCAAAGGCACACTAAGTTTTTGGTAAAACAACGGTTTTGGAGATGAAAGGTTCCTTTTTGGCCAAAGACAAAACTTTCACCAGCGCAAAGGGTAAATTTACAACCAGTTAGCTGGTGAAAAGTAGAACTTTCACCAGCTAACCAGCAGATCGTAAGGTGAATTAGCTGGTGAAAGTACATAAATAAATTTTTGGAAAGCTAAGCTGGAGCGAGGCAATTTTGAAGTATTTAAAAAGGGTTTGAGAGCATCGAAAGATTAACCACCTAATCAAGAAACACTCAGCATCAGAGATTCGTGGAGATTTTGAGACCAAATGCTAAATTGGTCAACTAAAGTTTCGGTTGTGGTTATTAAAAGAGTCCAGCTACAGAAGACAGGTGCCTTTACCCTTCCATGACACAACAGAGTCCTAAAGGTGATGAGGTACAGATGTCAAGATCAACATAGAAGACAGTTCGAGTTCTAGGAACTAGTCTTTGCTTATCAATTGTATTTAGTTAGTTTTATTTTCTATATTTAGATACAGATCCAAGTTTTCAGTATCTTAAAAACTGATTGTAAAAGGCTATAAATG
>SNQJ01S0004768.1:217437-227591 GCA_010110895.2 Picea sitchensis
ACTTCATTTTTTTTTCTGTTTTTTGATTTGTGCAGGACCTGCGATTAACCTGTGGCTTGAGAAACCGCGACTCAGGGGCATCTAAGCCATCAAAATCACCCGGGGATCGCACCCGGCCTGAGCCACACCAACCCTTAACATGGCTGGATTTTTTGTCCCCGCAGGTTTCGAACCGGTGACTTTAACAACACGGAGTGGCTTAACAACACACTCCGTCACCGATTGTCCTACACCTCGGGAACTATATATAAGTTTCACAAATAGTTTTAAATATGTAACTAGTCAAAGATAAAAAGTAAAGAGCGGAGTGAAAATAATTTGTTAAATATTAAAATTAAAAAAATTAATTATATAATATATTTCTTAATTTATAGTTCATTTCTATAATGCTACTATACAGGTGTACATTACCTTATTCTTCACCAAATTCTACCTTTTTTCATTTGCATCATCAATAAGTATATTATTTGGATCCACCTCATTTTCTTTAACATTTTTTACTAATTCACTCCCAGGAGCACTAATGTTCACAAGAGATAAGGGAGAAGTAGTCAATAAGAATGATTTGTGAGTGTAGGTCACCATTACTTGAGAGTCTAGTCACCACCAAATAACTCCCAAAACTATATCCACATGTACGTGTGCAATATTACAAAAGTCTAACGAGGCCATGCTACATGTATACGTGCTCTACAAATGATGTTATAATGATCATCATTATGACACTATGTACAAAATTACATCAGGCCACTAGAAAACATTAAAACACATTCTAACATTCCCTCGTAATCTTGACTAGAGGAATGGGCTCCTGAGCTGAGGAAGGAGTTGTGTTACATAAAAATACTATGCCAACAATATAAAATATTTGAGATCTCACAAGTCTAATGATTCCCCATTGTGCGTACAAATGACTTAGAATAATGTTCTCACAATAATCATAGTGATAGGCAGTACAATGGTAAATTCGACCACTAGACAATCATTATATCATGGGTTGTAATGAACACATTTGGAAGAAGACGACATTACATTAAGTTCACCCTTAATGACAACTTCAAACATCCTAGATAAGTGTAAAAGACAACACCAAACTTTGTTTTTTTGAAGGATAAGCTACTGAGTGGAACAATGTAGGAAATCCTCAATACACTACAACAAGATCTTCACTAAGGTGCAAGGAGAAGACACTTTCTACCGTCCATAATCAATGCATAATGACCAACAATGACAACATCAATTTGATCAAGATGAAGTTCTAAGAAGATCAACATAAATTAATAATCTGTAGAACCAATTTGTCTCCAAAATCTTCACACATAGTGCTTAGGAACATGTGAAGCAAACATGAAGCTAATTGCAATAAAGAACCCCCAAGAGCAAAGGCATGAACCATCATGGAAAGTCCACTATATGTCAAAGAATGATCTCTCCAAGAAGACATGAATGATAGCAAAAGATGAAGATGAATGTGATCCAATAGGATGAAATTGTCGACGACCAACTATAGTGAATCAATTAAGAACTTGAACATGATCATCAAGTTCAACAAGTGCTCAAATATGCACCACATTTAATACAAAATGGTCTCCCCATCATAAATACATTGTGCCAAGAAAAACACCAAATTTCCACCATCAAGAAACTGTCTCAAATAGACTAATGTGACATTCAATCAAAGGAGAAATATGTGGCCATTACCATCCTCAATAATCATTTGGCCAAACAAAAACTGATATCGCCATTTCATAGAGTATTAAATTTTATACATTTACAAAAAAGCTTCACTCAAATGGACTTGCTGATATGGACACCGTTTTGAGTGAACTTTGTTAATTATTGGTGTCCATATTGGGAATTTTGAGGTAAAAAATGGGTCTCAAAACTAAAAATGTAGTATCAAATCAAATTTAAAAGAACCAATAATATTCAAGATGATGATGTCAACCACAAGGGTAAATATTTTTGGAGGGAAAATAAGAAAACTATTTTTTTAATTGTATTTTTGACTTATCTCCTTATAGTTTTACTTAAATTTCAAGTGTAGGAACTCATTGGATGCAGAATAAATTCCACATACAACGAGTTCCTACACTTTAAATTTGAGTAAACGTTTAAGGAGATAAGTCAAAAATATGATTTAAAAAAATAGGTTTCTTCCTTTCCCTTTGAAAATTCATCTCTTGTTTTATTATTTTCCTTAGGATGCCCATTTTAGACCTCAAATTTCCCCCGATGGGCCATTTTAAGTTCCAAAAAACGAGGTCTAGCCTTGGGTTTTTGGGAACAAATTAAAATCACCACTATCAAATAGAATAGTTCACTGAATCCAAATATGTCAATGTGTAGAGAATTTATAAATATACAATTTACAAAAAATTGCACTGAAAACAAATGTTGTATGGAAAAGTTATGGAAATTTAAAAATCATCTTCAAAATTTTGATGCTAATCCCCACAAAATAAGCTAGAAGTGCCACATGGAAGAATTTGATTAGTATAAATGGAACCCACCATATGCTAACATGGCATGTACATAATGCTTATGTCGTATGTGTAGAATGTTGTTGTGGCATGTACGAAATAATGACGTAGTAGTATACGATATGACACATGGTAGTTGATATTGCAAGTTCTATTTTGATGCACCTACTAATGTGGCACATGCTAGTTGAGTGGATGAGTCCACATGGCAGTGATGTGGTGGGACCTCCAAATTATAAAGTTATTCAATAAAATGTTAATTGCAATTGAGAGGGAATGTGTTTTGAACCCAAGACCTCATAACAACAAAAAACATAACATATTATTATAACCGATTGATCAAATCCATGATATTTGATATCAAATTCATTTGGTATATTGTTTTGGAACTAATTTAAATACATACTACAGGGAATGGACAACCCATGTCTGCTAGAATAAATTCTCAATATTTGGGGAAAATGAAGGTTGATCGTGGTAAAAAAATCGTCGATATTGGATAATTAGATTACTGCAAACACATCTATATGGTCAGATGAGATAAAAAATACACCAATTTGTATAGATATGAAGTTCACCAATGAATCTTCAATCTTAGATGTGGCCCAAATAGAGACCAAATTTAGCAACACGAACATTGATCTTGACTAACTATTTACATGCTCTATATGTAACAGTAATGTTAGATATGGAAAAATAACTTAGAATTTGTACAAACCAAGCATGAGATTTAAATTTGAATTTGCATATCTATAAAAAATTAAAATATAATATCTGAAGATTTAGACTAGTAGATCTAAAAAATAAACTAGATCTACTTGTAAATTGATGCCAAAAAATAAACTTCAATCACTATTGTTGAATGCTCATGGAAAGAAATATTATATCTCCTAAACAATATTTCAACAAACAAAGAAGTTCATCCAAGGAGTTAAATGTATGGATTTAATACCATGAAAGAAAAGGAATGATATGTAGAAACATATTACCAAGGTCTATCCTATCTAAGATCCTATGGAAAGAATCAAACAAATAAAAGTAGACCTATAAAATAAGAGATGTGAGACAATAAATTTATGTGGTAAAATCCCAAGGTGGTCTCTTGGTCTGTGCTACTCCTCTTTCACCCCTTTGGCCTTTTCTACCCAGACTTGCTCTTGCTACCACAAAAGTTGCTCAATTCCATTTATTGATGCTATGTGTCATCCAAGGAAGTTTGGGCTTTGAACCTCGCCCTTAGCAACATCAACATGGATCTGAAAGACACTCAAGGAGATGTCACTTATTCCATCCTCCAATCCACTTGGTGGAAGTCCCATTTGGAATTCCATTTGGGAGAAATAGAAGCAAAATGATGGCTTGTAAATTGGAGATGGATGGATGACTTCAAGCAAAAAAAAATCAAAGGTGAAACAAGTTATCCAGAAGCATCTCAATTAGAAAAATATAGACTTAAAAGCATGAAACACTCATGGAACTTGTTATGAAGCCAAGTTTTTAGTATAACTCGACCATAAAATTAAAGTGGAATGAGTAGCCAATGCTTCTACAAGGTTATAGATTTTTAAATGTTGATTTCTTTTGTCACTTCATGTTTTTAGTAGGTCATTTTATTAGATGTTATACTAGCCACCTATGGGGCAAAAAAACAATACTATTTTTTGACTAAATCTCTAACATAGTGGAGTCCCTCCTCCACAAAGGAAACATTTTCTAATTTTATAAACGATTTTAAATACTGATCAAGTTAGGCCTAAGTGAAACTTCCAAAATATAGATATGAGCCTTTCCATGATTTTTTTAAATAAAATAAAAATGACATAAATAAAATATGGTGAAAGAAGTTTAATCTTACCATACAAGTTGGTCATGTCCAATTACTATATCTCTTTATGTAATAAACAAAACATTGGTTCTAATAATGGACCACAATCAAGCATCATTATTTTGCAGTAGTGTCTTTTTGAAATTCTTTGATCACCTTCGAAGGTTATTTAATCATATAAGGATTTTCATCATTAATTTTCCATTATATATATATATGTTTAAAGCAATGTTTTAATTATATTTTAGGGAACAAATCATTGAGGTTTTATAAAGAAGCTTATTTGAAATATTGAGAAAATATTGTAAGTTGTCGAAAAATATTGGAAATAATAAAGTTGTACCTAATTAAATTGAAAGTATTGGATAAATCAACAACTTAAAAATCTCAAGGAAAAATAAAAAATATGAGGAGAATTCAGAGATATTTGCAACACTGATTTAAAGGGTATATTGAGAGTCCCCAAGGAATATATTTTCTTCGGTATTACAACTTTTCACACACACACACACACACACACACACACACACACACATTTCATGGAAAAATTCATCGAGGGAACTCTTTAGGTGCTTTGTCACATTCTATGAATGTCATCAGGGGTAAATATTGTTGGCACACACTATGTATACCTAACTCTGAGGGATCTAGATGGATTCAACCTTAATGTGACCTCCTTGGATAATATGTCTTCAACATGGCAAATCAAAACACTTGAGCCAATCCTCAAGACTTTCACAATGTCCACATATTATATAATATTATGCAACATTCAATCCATCATAGGTGAAAGTTTACATGTCTCATATATTATGATCCATATTTTCAATTTGTAACATCATTTATCTCTTTAAATCCATTTCTTAATCATATTGGTCTTTTATTTTTTTTTAAAATTGAAATGATAATTAGAAATATATTAGAGGTGCACATTATGAAATATAATTTTTTTCATGAAATACTTCCGGGGAAAGTCATTGAGCACTTACCTTCATTTTGAGGAGGGTACCTAGAGTAAATTAGATTTTGTAGAATCTCAAGGCTTTATCAACACATGGCTCAAGGCCATTATAAAAATATCCTCATTAAGAGCTGAAACATGTCACTTGTAGGAATTACACCCGAGTGGGGAGGATAACACTCCTCTCAATCGTCCAAGCTAAACCCAATTGACATTATGAAATAAAATAAAATACCTTATTTTTGAAAGTAGCGAGGATTTGACTTAAGGACTCTGTTCTACTTTCTTCAAGATGATGTTCTTTTACGTCCTTCCAAGAATTACAATTTAATCTTTCCACCATAACCTTTTGCATTTTTATGTATATGTTTTGGCTTAAAAAAAAAAATTATAATTATTTTTATTATTTTTATCAGTAATTCATTCACTAAACTATACAATGATATATAAATGAATAGAAAAGTAATAATTTCAATTAATAAATGAATGAATAGAAATAAAAATTACTAATCAAATTGCTTTGTAAATTTTTTTAGTTACAAGTCGCAKGCCTTCACCTTTAGTTAATGATGTCTTCCTTGATACCTTGCATATATTCTCAATTATTTATACAAATATGACTAGGTAATTATACAATGGATTCTCATAAGGTCCAACTAATTTTTTGCCATTTTTYGTATCCTTAMTAACAAAATTTTCCTATGTTTAAAAAAAAATCATCAATTCCTAAATATAATTCGAAGCAAACYCAACTAAAAAAATAATTTTCCCCTTGTAGTGCATCACTTTTTCTTTTGTAGTTTTTGATTTTTTCAATTGAAACAACTATCTCCCTACAAGATTTAAYTCAAAGTTCAAATAATRCATTCTTTTTATTACCATTTCACACATTTGTACATTCATTTTAAATTAAATAGAATCATTTTTTTCTACACTCATCACATAAGGAGGTTTTAGARGAAATATCACTCAAATTACAACCCAAATTGCCATTAAAACAATTCATTTTCCAATTTCATTTTTATGCACTTTYCTATATTTTAATGAAAATTATTACAACTTGAGTGGTAAGATGAAAWTTTTTATTTTCTACCTTGAAAAACAACCATAACCAAAACAAGCATTAAGGTCAATATTGCCCTTGAGTCTAGCCCATGATTAGACTAATTACTAATTCAATCTTATAATTAACTTATTCTTATTTTTCAATAATATATTGAAAAGGAACTTCAAATCAACTAGATCAAAAGGATCCATATACAAAACATGGATTGGACTCTCAAAAGTTCCAGATGATTTGATGGGTTGGTATTACTCTCCCATTATGTGATACTTATAATTTAATACCCTGTGATGTCTTTTTGTAGGAGATAATACAAGATACAACTCATCATCTTTCTCTCGTGAAAGCAACTAATGGATATACACCTTGGATGAGACAACACAATAGGTTTATTATAGGAGAGAACACATGGAACAACACATATGTTTCTACACTACAACAGGGAATATATATGAAACCACGTATGAATGAGCTCTCACATTGGATTGAAGAAATATTGGTAAGAAGAACATGCCAAACCTATCCATTCATGGAGGAGGAATCATGGTTCATGTATGAACTTTACAAAATATCAGGTGTATGGCATGTAGTTTTTTAAAAAGTTTTCGTTATAGATGAAAGGGTGCACTATGATGCACGTGATTGGAGAGAGGATATGTGTCCAAATCGAGGACACATCAAACTGGGATTGTTACATTATGACTCTGCATCTAGCAATAATGGTTAGATTCTCATCTTACAATAATGGTTAGAGTCTCATGTGCATGATAGAAAACATTATTAGAATAAGTAGTCATAACTAATCTTTTCTTGATAATGGTGTAAGATGCATTTTTTGTGTGCCTACTTTAAGAATCAAACTACTTTGGCAAGTACACTATTGTATAATTCATAAACTACATTGGCAAGTATACTATTATATAATAGACAAGAAGTATATACATCTCATTTTTCCAATTTATTTTGAACTTCGAAGAATGTCTCTTTCTTATTGCTTAAAAAATATCTCTTTCTTATTGTTTAAAAAGTACTTAGTGTTCATAAATAATTTTACTTATCCTCTCACTCCAAGGTTTGCCATGGAGCTCCTCAATCCATGCTTTATTATTGATTTCATTTCATTATATGTAGGTGGATGATTAAACTCTTAAACATAATATATAAGATGCAAACCAAAAAAATTTAATAAAATAATAAGCTATAAAATATAGTAATTAATAATAAAATTATAAGTTATGAAATGAAAAATAAATTTTAAATAATCAAAAGATGATATAAAGTTTAAAAAATACTTACAAATTCTACATAATAACTAGTTCTTGTTTTTGGCCAATTTTGAAGGTTATTGGGATATTTTAATAGTTATGAACTCATTTTTCTATCACCTTGCTTAGGCTCTCCTCTCCTGACATTATCATAAAAAAATCACACATAGATTTGCTTAGGCTCTCCTAACATTATCATAAAAAAATCACACATAGATTTTTTTAGTTATATTTGCAGTACTTTGATAATTTAGGTTTTTTTTCATTCTTAAGTTTTTTTACAATTTGCATCCCAAACTAACTTAAGATGACATCCCATTTCTTTTTAAACTATTTTTAATGACTTTCTTTCCCCACACTCAATTCACAAGCTTATTGTGACCCCATAATGGAGAATTTCTTTCCAAATGTAGATGCACATTAGTCTTATTATTGAACCAATTAATTGCTTTAATCTATTTAAAAAAAGTGCTCTCCATCTTTATCATGTAATCCAATACAATCAACTTTTAATTTTATCTTAAAAGTCCCCATTGAATAATAATGATATATTGGATCACTAGTAGTAAAAGTAAATACATATTAAATGACATAAAGATAAGAGGAAAATAATTATAATAATAAATAATTAATTTAAATAAAAATATGTTACCTCTTCTGATTATGAAGAGTTGGATGTGCATTTTTTTGTTCTTTTTCTTTTGTAACATAAATTTCAACAAACACAATATTTTTATGTTCTATATATTTTCATCGGTAACACATATATCATTATTTGATAAATCGTCATGGGTTAATGGATTTAAATCAACCATGGTTCACCAGGATTGATTATGGTCCACCAAGGTCAATAAGGTCAATCATAGTCAACAATGATCCATATGGTTAGTGAGGGTGGGGGGTTGATGGGTTATTGGGTTAGGAGTTTTTTGTGTGATGATATTATTGAGTTGCATGGTGAATGGGTTGGTGGAATATAAGTGAGAACGATGTTCATGGGTGAGCAGGTTAGGCATATGTGTGTTAATGTGGTTAATATAGTGAACCATGGTGAATATGGGCTATATAGTCAATATGGTCATGGGTGATCAACAATGTTTAATGATCCTCAATGATGATTGGTATGGTTGACGATGGTGGAGGATTAGTAAGTTATCGAGGTAAGTAGGTAGGAAAGTTAATGTATTAAGTGGTTAATGGTTTAGTTCATAGGTCGGTGGTAGGTGGCTAGTTGTGGTAGGTGACCAATGTTGATCAATAGTTGAGATTACAAAACATATATAAATATGGGTTAGGGAGTTACGGGTAAGTGGATTATTAAATTAGCCATGGTCAATGATGATCAACCATGACCGACTATGGTTTGATATGATTAATAAAGTCAAATTTTGTCAATGATGGTATAGATGGTCAATGAGGGTGGATGGTAGATGAGTTAATGGTGTTATTGGGCTATGAGGTCATTTTTGTGTGATGGGATTATTGAGCATGTGGTTAATGGATAAGTGGGAATAACATACATGGGTGAGATGGATAGGGTTTATTGGGTCATTGTAGTCAATATGGTGAACCATGGTGAATATAGTTTATATAGACAATATGGTTAACATAGGTCAACCATGGTCAATGATGGCTGATATGGTGGATGAGGATGGAAGGTTAGATAATTATAGAGGTTTGTGGATTAGGTGGCTAATGGGTTATTTATGTTAACTTATGTATTTTTGAGAGAGTGTTTGACCATTTCTATGATATGAATGCATCAGTGGCAGATAGTATCATGAGGGTGAATTCTCTCTATTCCGTTTTTCTTTATCTTTTTTATACTTGGAGTTACTTGGAATAGGAGGGCACACTAATTAAGTTGTTGAATAAAAAGATGTTTATGTTTCATAAAAATATGTGAACCAAGTGAGTTTGCATGTGTGGGCATGTGCCTACCTATCCTTGGCACATGTGGGGCATATTTCATAAGAAACATCATTGTCATATGGAAGACACACTATTGGGGGAATATTCTCTTGGGGGTGCATGAGTTGGTTTGGGTTAGGTGGACCTAGTATAGGGTTTAACCCTTTACTTGTAACTCATTCATTCTCTTACACTATAAAAGGAAAGAGGGTTGCATCACTTCATTACACTATTGTTTTTTTTTTTCTTAAGTGAAGAGTAGTGATAGATGTGATGTTATAGTTAGAGCACTTTGCTTTATGAGCTTGTGAGAAGTTGTTTGGTTTTGCATTGTAAGCTTGGGAGAAAATAAATTTAGTTGTTATGTAATATTATTTTAGTTATAATAGGAAGATACACAATTCTTGTTGAAGATGTTAAGTGTTGATATGATTTCTTAACTTGATATCTCTTTTGCGCACTATTGTCTAGCCCATAGATCTGATTTTACAATTCTAGATTTGATTTATCTTCTTATTGTTGGCTATTCTCGAGATAGTATGTGATGATATGATTTTTTTAGATGATTTATTATGTTGATTTTATAAACAACCAGGCTAGTGTTGATCTAGTTTACTGATACGATTTTCAAATCTATCCTTTCTTA
>SNQJ01S0004768.1:240526-271883 GCA_010110895.2 Picea sitchensis
TTCTAGTATGATACTCAAAGACTACCTTGTTCCTTGAATTAACCTTTTATAACATTGAATGGCCGAACCTGGGTGAGGCATATGGTGTGCAACTTGATATCTTTTTGCATATTTGTAGCAACTACTGGGTTAGGGGGATTAGAGGGGACAACTACACTAAGGGGATGGATTTTATAAGGCTAATTTTGTAGGATGTCACCATATGAGAAAGATTTAATTGGTCTCAAACATTTCTTGAGGTCCTATTTAGAGAAGGTTGCATCATCAATAATTTGGCTTGTTATTGGAGGGAGTTAACCCTAGGCTTTTTCCTAAAATCATGTAACATCAATAATGTAACTTGTGTTCATGGTATATAGACAAGAGTGAGTTAGAGATAGACACAATCCCCTTCCTTTTCATTTTCACCTCATCTTGGTGACAAACTATTTATATTTGGTCTTGCTTCAAGGAGTCATGAGAATGTCTAGAAAGATATAAAAAAAATTAGCGGGAGTCTTTGTATTACATACGTTATACCAATAAAAAAATTCATTATCCAAAAAATTGCTCAATCAAGTAGAAAGGAAATGGTGAGACCTTAAAATTGTCTTGATCCATAGCTCGTGGTTGCACATATGTGTTCACCTTGTCAATCCCAAACAAAATTTTACCTTCACGAGCATTGATTATATACTTGGGAAATTTGATGACATCATTTGTAGAAATAGACATCACATATTAATATTGAAAAAAATATTTTTCATTATTGGATATATTTTTGACATTCTTGTGGACCCACCATGGATCATACTTGGCAACAAGTATGAGACACTTGTGCTACTTGTCGCATATAATCCTGCAGGGTTTAGCACCTGAATAATATGAATGCAAGTAGGATATACCTATAAATGAAAGGCTACCCTATTTCATGGGTGTTAATGCATGCTTNTCATACTTGGCAACAAGTATGAGACACTTGTGCTACTTGTCGCATATAATCCTGCAGGGTTTAGCACCTGAATAATATGAATGCAAGTAGGATATACCTATAAATGAAAGGCTACCCTATTTCATGGGTGTTAATGCATGCTTCCATGATTAGTTCATTCAACCAAAACATGCACCAATTAAAGCACGTGCCTTGGATGCAAAACTTCACCACTAACAGAGTGCCCAAGCTGCATTGAATCATGCTCAACTTCTTCATAATTAAACATGCCATGAGCCGACATGCCATATGGATCCTTTCATCTCTAATTAAGTGAATCGTAGCCTTATGACTACCTTGGTTAGTGCCACACTTTTCGTACATGTGTACATGTATCATTTTCCCTTCTTCTACCCATGCTTTCGAGCTTGTATAAAACATCTAGAACATTCTTTCATGATCCATGGATAGATAAGTGAGAATGCCAATATTGTGGGCATAAATGTGATATGCCCTGTCTAGACATAACATATTATGGTGTACCCAACCGACAAAGAAAATTGGTGCATTAGGTAACATTGCTATTGTTTCTGAATATAGGTACATAAAGTAGATTCATGATTGTCAAATCTCAAAACAATTCAAACTTTGGATTCTATATTTATGCAACCTCCCCATTTTACATGTCAAATTTTTGTTTATAACTGACAGTTTGAAATCAAGAAATAAGTCAACATAAGTGATCATGGTTGATTAGTTTGGTCTTTTCCATGTAGCTCATAAGGTTTCCCATCACTTCCACTTACAAGTCCACAACTTTCCCACCTATGACCTCCTTCCTTTTGGGATCACGATACTTTATAATTGTAGTGCTTGAATTGCCTTCACCTTACCTCATAATGTTTACCATAACTATAGACTAGTGCTTCTTTCTTTAATGATAGACTTGAGTAATATATGGGAAATATTGTCGATAAGATTGGTTATCTTTGATTGTTGTAGCACGGGCATCGATAACACGTATGAATGATATATGAACACCATATTATATAGAATAAAGGGTGAGAAAATGTAGCTAAGTTATATGGGGTTAAAACCCCATACTACATTTATTGTGGGTGGATAGAGAAGGCATCATTTTAACGCATGTGAAATATTTAAACTTAAAGACTCCTTTTACCAAGACAATTGACACTTAAAGATATTAAATTAATGAAAATAACTATCCTATCAACCAGAACCCCTATAGGTCTCATGTTGTTGTTTTATAGTCAACCTACTATTGTGATCTAAACCAAAGCCTGATGCAAACTCTTTCTCAACCTTATTGGAAGAGCCAACCATGTACACTTAATCAATGCTTCAAAGACTTGACCTTGATCCTTGTAGGTGAAGTATTATATTTAAGCAACAAAACACGAGTTCAATATAGAGTGATTGAATTAGACATGGATCCCCTCAACCATGAAGGTGTGGAATATACTTGACAAAAGTGAAAGAAAGAGTACAATGTGGGTAAAAATTGACCTAAGACTCAAACTAGACAATGCAAGAAACAAACAAATTGATAGATGCAAATGTAGCTGGAAAAATAAAAAAATTAAAATTGAGAAAACCTAACCTAAGGGAATCCTCTGGCTATGACTAGTGCATGAATTTGAGTGAATGAGTTATATTAAAGGGATTAAGGTGAGCACCATTCACCCATATTGACTAGAGAGCACCATCTAGCTAAGCGAAATGGACTACACTAGAATATATGATCTCTCCTGCCAAGAATGGACCCAACTAATGTATTTGTATATTTCTTTGGTGCTTCAATTACTTTCTATTGTAATTTACCTCTATGTCTAATTTGGTAAATATTTTGGCCTTTTTAGTTATTTTGTGGAAATCAACTAAAAATTTGGATTCCTCCTGCTCTATCAATTCTATACTCAACCATTATGCAAATGATTTTTCCTTAGTCATCTAGGTAGCATGCACAATAAATAGACTGGGAACCATAAAATCAACTGGGATCACTTCTTCTTTCCCATAGACAACTAAAAAGGTGTTTTCTTAGTCAACTTATTAGTTGTAGTTCTATAAGCCTAGAGGATTATCCTTTCATTCCAATCATCATGATTTGATGAACATACCTTGGCCATTCCATGTTCCAAAAATTTATTGAAGGCTTTCATTGTACCATTAAGTTGTGGGTTCTATAGAATTCTCTTATGGTGTTGGATCATGAAATGTTGGGTGAGGGTTCCTATTGTGATACTAATAAAATGGAGGCCTTTATCACTAGTGAAACTTTTGGGAAACCAAACATGGTAATGATATTCTCAAATATGAAATGAGATGTGGTATCAATTGAAAAATCCTTAATGGGTGCTATGTATACCTAGTTGGTGAGATAATTAGATTTTTCAATGATGGAGTGAGCCCTAGAATTCCCATACGGTGGGTTAATGGGGCCTATACAGTTAACAACCCATTTCTCAAGTGGTTGAAGTTCCACAACTAGGTGAAATGGTATCCTTCAATATAGCATGCCATAAAATGCCAACCTATAAGATTTATGGGAGGTCACCTTACCCCCATAATGTCCTCTTGCCACTCCATTATGACATTCTTAAAGTACATTATGGATATCATGGTACAAAAATACAAATCTAAGTGTCCCATCACTCCCCAACTTATACAACTAATAAGATATTAATTGATAATCTACAGCCTTAGAAATAAATGTCTCTTTTGAGTTATAGAATACTTTGTAGGGGCTACAACCATGGTTATGAACAATGAAATCTCCTCAATATACTTAGGGATAAATTCTACATGAAACTAGTCATCATTTGGAAACTAATCATCTACTACACTATTTGATTCACTAGATGCAATCCTTAATAGGTGGCTAGGACCCATGTTATGCTGATTTGTCTTCACTATGGTTTTGAAATTAAACTCCTTAAACAATATCAACCATTTGCAGATGTGGCCTTCCAATGCAAGCTTATTAACCAACTACTTTGATGTTGTGTGATTTATAAATAATTTGAAGTGTCCTCCAAATAGTTAATGGTGAAACTTTTATAGGGCATAAACCATCACCAACCCTTCATGTTCCGTTGTTTAATAATCATGTTAAGATTGTGACAATTTTCTACTTGCAAAATAAACTGGGTGATCCATATCTCCTTCCTTTGGTCGTGTAAGGACTGCATAGAGTGCAATAATGGAGACATTTTGGTGTACTTAAATAGAAGATACAAACAATTTAAGAGAAATATATGAATACATTCAAATTTTAGGAAATAAAAGAGACAAACCAAAGTATAACACTTGTAGACATAGAACCCTTTGTTGATATTCCAAAAGTGAGAAATGTTCGCTTGCTTATTTGAGATGGTAACCTCCAAATGTGTAGTAATCCAATAGAATAATAATCCTTGACATAAAATTGCTTAATGTCCTACCTCCATAAAATATTTCTCACTACCCAAACCCTAACCACTGGTGGTCCCACCTTAATGAGTACCACTGACCCAATGGGCCTTGTTTAAAGAGGACAAATGGATACATTAATTAATTGACTCCTAAGTGCCTCTAAATAGAGATGTTAGTGTAGGAATATAATATGACACATGTACATGAAACTCCATAGACCAATTAGGAAATTCTAAAATAGGATCGCTTGTTACCTCATCCTTTAATAAAGTGAATGAGGCTTAAAATTTTATAGTTAAATGAAAATGTTTCATGTTCTTTAATAATTTCCAAATGGGTTTTGTGATAGAGGTGTAGTTGTGGATGAAACTTATGTAATAACAAGCGCGATCCAAAGTGGAGCAAAAAATTTAAACATTCGCTGGTGTATGTAGATTTAAAATCACAACAATTTTAGCTAGGTCCACCAAGACTCTTTCTTTGAATACAATGTGACCTAGCAAAGTGCCAAAGGGTGTGAAGAGGAAACACTTAAAGTTTAGAGAGATTTGTAGCTATTTTTAATGTTCAAACATCAACCACAACATGACCATATGATATTTCAACAATCTGTACACTATCCAACCATCTAACTAAACTTCTAATAATTTATGGATGCAATCTCTGAAGGTTGTTATGACTATCCTAGAAAAAACCATAGGAGCATTATTTAGATCAAAAGGAATCACATTGTAGCCAAAGGAGCCCCACTTATTAGTGAAGGTGGCCTTCTTTTTTATCTTCTTATGTAATCCTCACTTGATGGTAACTAGAAAATGCATTAGTAAAGGAACACACTTCCTTTCTCCCAACTTGATCCAACATCTCACTGCTAAAGGGGGTTGAAAAAGGATAATGTACGCATATTGATTTTAGGCTTCAAAATTCAACACATACTATGATATCTTTGGTGTCATTCTTATTTTGGATTACTATGGGTTTTATCCATTTAAATTTATCTACTGGAAAAATTAGACATGTTGTAAGCATTTTCTGAATCTCCTTATTGACTTCTTCTTTGATCCCAAGGTTGACGCAATAAGGCTGTTGTTTGAATGGATTTGCGTCTAGATGTAACTCAATATTCAACTCTCCTAGTTCCCCTTTTATATCCTTCATCTCTATAAAAATTTGTAGGAAATGATCCTCATACTCCTTCAATAATACTACAACATATGACTTGGTCTACTCACCCCAATAATATCCCACATAAGTGGTTTTGGAGAATTCCTCTATGCAAGTATTAATCTTCCACAACTTTAGATGTTGGTGATATTCCTTTTTATTATTTTCCTTCTCCGTCTCTCTTATATTCCTAGAACTCTCAGATTCTTGAAAGGACATATTCCACAAATCCCATAGATCATTGTCCTCATCCCCATTCTATTAGGGTCCTACCCCAACTTTCCTATTTTAGGGTAGTTAGGAGTTAGTCAATTAATGTACGAGTTCATCCTCTTTGAGTAAGGCCCATTATATAGTTATTGGATAGTTACTTAATGTAAAAGGGTCATATTCATCAAATAAGGCCCACTAGGTGGTTGGTACTAATTAATTATGGTTGGGACTTATTAATGATGGGAGCACAAGTAGTTAGGGTTTTCCTAATAAGAATATATTTATAGAGATATAAGGAAACAAAATGTTCTATCAATTACTGTTGTTGTAATTAGATCTTTTCTCATTAAGAGGCCACCCTACCTTAAGAAGCTCATAAACATTATTATTTATAACTTTGGAAATCATTAATACATAGGTTATATTTCCCAATTTTCATCTCGTTTCATCTTGTAATATTGTTTTTTTGCATTTATCTGTCTCTTAATACCTTGTTTGTGAATCAAGTTTAAGGGTTAAGGATCGCTACAAGTGGTATAATATCTCTTTCTTGAGCCAACATGCACTTATAGTTTAGCAATTTTTTTAGGGTAGAGATGTGTTCTAACCTTTTTAAATAACACAAAGATTTATCATTTAGTGGGTAAATATATGATTATGGGAGAATACATGCACACAATATAAATGGAGTCACATGGTTGGACAACTTGTAACCTCTGTTGTTAACCCTTTGAGTAGAACTAATCAGACAACACATATATATTTATTTTCCTTCCACATGACCTTGGGTTTATAGGAATCTCCTTAGGTGCACCCAAAACCAATATTACATAAACATGAAACTATCCTATTGATATAATACATTGATAATAACATGTATTAGGGATTAAGATAGTATGACTAAGGGTATGATCTATCCTCAATTATCACCTTGAAATATTCAATTGAAAACTATTGTTGGAAACCCTTTGATATATTAGAGAACTACAACACTTGATAGTATTTTCTCCTTAAGACCTCAAAAAACCTAACCTCTATAATAGTGCAAATGAAATTCCTACATACTTGAGTTAAGAAAAAGTCTAGGTCCTATTAGCACCATTGCAGGAGACCTATCTTAGAAGACTCATTGCATGTTGCTAATCTCACATGTATATCTCTCTAGTAACATTTTGTGTGGTCTCGAGAATACATTTTTTTGAGACCTATCTAAAAATATTCCTTTCGAGCCACTGATTGCATTGAGATAACTATGGGTAAACCTTTGAGGAGTCTTCAATGGTCCCATTAACCATACTTTCCACATGGTATCCACAAAGGACAAAATCAACACCCTACACAATCAGTCCCAACATCTTCACTCCTTGGTTTCTTAGATAAAATAAGAGGTTGAAGAACATGGTGCTTACCTCAAGTCCTTAGAATATAAGCTTGATAAGATACTTATATCCAAGGGGACAAATTGGATAAAACAAAATATGGATCCACCAAATAGGTAATCTTCAACAAACAAAGAGCATCATGATGACCCACACTTTTCAGATAACTATAATCACCTAACATATTTTCGTGATCACAATTCATGGTGCCCAAAGTAGACACATACAAGTTTGATGGTTTTGATCACATCAATTGGGTTACCCAAATGGAACACTATTTATCTCTTCATGGAATTACTAACAACATGATGAAACTTGTGGTGGTATTATATTTGGATCCAGAGCATTGGAAATTGAGGCAATGGCATATGAAATCTTATGTATTATACATCACCTGGAGCTAGTTTTTGAAATCCATCTATGCTCATTTTGATAGAGACACTCACTACTTGGTATTTCTGAAAAAATTATGTCAAACAAGCATAGTTGTAGAGTTTATAGTATCCTTTTGGTAATTGGAAATCCAAATATAGGGCATGACGGATTCCTTTTTAAAACAATCTTTCATCAGTGGTCTCAAGGAGGAAATTAAAGTGCAGGTCACGATGCAGTTCCCATTTACTTGGTTGAAGGCCTATAAAAGAGATTAAGAAGTTTATATGGTGATAAATGCATAGATTAAAATACCCCTATTTCCCACCCCCACCCCACTTTGGCACCTAATACAAATTCCTCCCCACTTCAGCCCTTGAGAATCCAAAATATATCCCCAAAATAAGTTGTGGAATATCAATGCCTCAAACTTTGCTATAATTGTGATGAGAAGTATTTCAAAGGGCATAAATGTAAAGAGTATACATTATTGCAAATGGATGTGTCCACCCAAGACCAATTAGAATACATTCTAGTAGAAGACACCCACGAACTAGAATTATTAGAGCCGACCTCTTGTACTTAGGAAGAAACAACCTTAGAATGGAGTGTTCCTTAACCATTGAAATTGAAACATAAACAAATATACACAGAATATAATTGAAATAACCAAATACAAGATACAATAATATGAAATATGTACGAGATACCCTTATATTAAGATAATTCAAAGAAGTACACATTGTTCACTTTCCTCTTAAAGTGGGGTGACATTTTGTTGAGCATATCTTAAAATAAAAAAAAACACAAGATAGACATTCCATAGTATCCTATCTCTTTAAATATATTTTTTAATAGCAAAAACCCTAACTAATGGTGGTCTCGTCCCTAATGGTTACCAATTGCCCAGTGATCCTTATAAAGTGGACCATTTTACATTAAATAAGTTCCCACTACTATTAAATGGGCCTTATTCAAAGATAATGATCTCATACAACAATTAAATAAATCTTAAGTAGCCTAAAGTAGGAAGGTTAGGGTAGGACCCTAACATTCCCCCCACCCCTTGCAAGCATTGTTGTCCTCAAGGGTGAAGATGAGGAAATTACTATAGAATCATGGCCAGTTACCATGTGGCATCTTCAGGTGGCATGCATTTACAATGGATTAGTACTTCAATGATTGTGTTAGTGTAACTAACACTCTTTGCTATCCAATACTACTTCTGGTTGAATCCAAATTGAGCCTTCTTCATCAAGTTTTGGTAAGTTGGTTTGAACCTTGAACTTTGATCCCATGGACTTATTTATAAAAGATTTATTAAATACTAGATGAATCATGGATTGGGTCGGAAGAGCCAATTTGTATCCACTTGTCCAATGCATTGGATGATCTCAGGGGATCCATAGAACTTTGGTGCTAATTTATGATGTTTTTTTCTTTCTTTGAGTGATGTTTGTTTATAGAGTTGAAGATGAAGAAACACCTAATCCCCTTCTACAAAAGAGCATTTGGAGCGATGTTGGTCCTCTTGTTGCTTCATTCTATTTGGATCTTGTTGATGTGGGAAAAATTCCCTTCAACAGACAATGGTACTCCCTAATACAAGGTCCCAATTAGAATATGCATTGTTTGGATTAGGAGACCCATTCAGATTCTGGCTCGGCTACCATTACTGAGTTGGGGGATGAATGAATGGTTTGAATGCAAGGGAGTATGAAAATGAAAACTAAACTACTTGAAAAAATAAAGTCTAATCTACCCTATCCTAGCTAGGAGAAATTGAAGTAGCTAATAAGCAACTGGGAGTGTTAGCAATCCATGTGATAGCTCCTTCGAGATATCTATTAAAGAGAAACATGGTTAATAACACATGCATATAAAGGTGCAACCAGATTAGTCTAAGCTACACAATCACATACATAATCTGCTCATCATCTCAGAATAATTAACGAGAGAGAAAAGACAACACTTGCAAAAAATTTATGTTCATGTAAGAAAAGTCTATAAGTGAAACAACATTCTTACAATATTTACAGATAGCCCCAAAAATTACTTGAAGTAGTTCAAAGTAATATCACTATCATCAAACAACATTTCTCTCCAACAAAATTGGCCCCAAGGGATTCTCAATATTATTTCAAAAAATAGTTCCCTAAAATTACAATGGGTGAAGAGTCCCTTCAAAATGGCTCTCTTCCTTTACTTTTAGTTTCCTAAGTAAATGCCTATAGGGGTTTCTTGAATTCTGCAAGAAACAATTGCATGTATTTTCATCTTCCCCTCTCAACTATTTTGATACGTGTTATAATAAGTACCAAATTGTGCATAGGTAACACAAAGAAAAAAATATAAGGTGTTTGGGAGTAATTTGGAATTGGTTGTTATGTGCTCTTCATTTTTCCTTCTCCTCAAGGCAAGCTTCCCAAAATTCATGCTATCTTGAAATGGAGACAACTTTGTGGAATAATAGCGACTCCAAACCAGCCTCATGAGCTGCTAAATTCTGGGAGAGGGTCTTCATGTCTCTTGTCAAATTGACAATGAGGGCTTGGATCATGTTCTGTGTTTTGGTTGGCTTCATGAGATGATTCTCAATAAGGTCTACCATTACCCTAGTCACAAACCTGACATATGTTTTCTCTATTTCATGTTTATATCAACCTCTGGAAATCTCTACTCATTAGTCTTCATCTTCACGAGTAATTTAATTTGGGGTAGATGGTCTTTGTGCGCTAATATGTGTGTCAATTTGTGAAGTTATGCACAGATCAACAACAAATTCTTTAATTCATTTTCCACCTTTTCCTCGGCTTGTTGGAAATTGTCGAGAATAGCATAATAAACCTTTCTCTCCCATTCAAATATGCAGGGAAGATCTAATGGGGCATCCAAATTTTCAGGGATCCAACATTGCATCTCATTGAGACCTTCCCTAATGGTGGAAAACTCCACATTCTTTTCTTGTGTATGATGCGCCTGAATCTGTCCTGCTAATTGCTGAAAAACTTGAAGATTCACATACATATCTACTTCCATTTCATGAAGATATATTCTAACTTTATCAGTGCACATTATGAACTCTCTGATGCTTTCCTTGTCACTTTTGCTACACTTGAATTATTCCTCTAGCTCCTTGATCCTTTCATCATTTTCTTCATTCTCGTGGATCAAGTTTTTTATATTTTTCTCCAATGCCAGCTGAGGTGATTGAAAGAAGGTCCTTTATGACATTCTCTTTCATTGTGGTTTTGGTAGTCACTAACACTAAGTCCTTCCCAGTCACCGGGAGCTTCCTGGTATGTTGCTTCACTATCTTTCTAGAAGCTTTATCGAACCTAAAGGTGTTCATATTGGAAACCTTGTGAGCCTTTGAGGGTGTGAAAAATACCTGTTCTAGTTCGTGTCCTCCTGTGAGTGGGATTTCAATCGATGACCCCAAAATTTCTATGTTCATGGGGGATGTGTCGTCGTTTATTGTTTATTCATATTTATTTATTTGTTCCTTCAATGTTGGATTTATTGTCGCCTCTTCGACTTCCTATTCTTCTGGGACTACCTTCTCTATTGCCTTTGCTACTGCTTCAGCTTCTGATGCTACTTTCACTTGAGCTGCTGCTTCTTCTTCTCTTCGCTTATGCTCAAATTTCCCCCCTTTTTTATTTCTTAGTTTATTCTTCTTCCTTTGTTGTTTTGCAACGTTCTTGGCTATTGTTGCTTCTACGACCTCTTTCTGTTTTTGTTGTTCATATTCCTCTTCTTGCTTTCCTCTGATTTGATAACTTATGTTGCTTTCCTTTTCCTTTGTTTTTCTGTTGTCACCGTCACTGCTACTACTTCAGAGGTTGTTGTAATTTTTCCATTTCTGCCACTACCGTTGCCATTGCTATTTTTGCTTCTTATTCATCCTTCTTTTGGCCTTCTAGATATTTTTGTTCATATGATATCATGCCCATTGGATTGCCCCTTATTTTGAAGAAAACATATTGGTATGTCCTTGCACAAAAATGTATTTCTTCTTCTTCCTAAACATTTGTTGTATAATCCCACCTGTACCTTTGGTTGATGCAGTGATCTTTGAACATGTCTAGAGGATCATGCCTATGGAATATTTCTGCTCCAAAGTGAAAATATGCCAATATGTTTACTTCAACTTGTGCTACCTTGACGTCTTCAAATGAATATGACCTAATCCATAGCGGGAGGGGAGGCCAGATAGGATTTTTGTCTCTGTATAGTGTTGCACTAACTGTATGGACAATGTTCTGGTAGGCGATTTCCTGTAACACCAATTTTGATGGAATGAACTTTGGGATTAAGTGCGGGGCCGTGATGGCTCTGTATATCTAGAGGTATGTTCCATACTATAGGAGGTACATATCCTTTATCATCTTGACTATATTCTGTGATTTATCTGTCATGCACGGTGTAGGAAAGTTGAATAAAAGTTGGTACAAGGGGGCTAAGAAGTTGTCGTATATTTGATACTTGGTTCAATACTTGTGATCCCATAGTGTTGATGGGCCCAAATGACATGTTCAAACATTTAAGGGAGAACACTTGATGACATGTCCCAATTAGACCCACTCTCGTTTGCGGTAGCGTTTTTGACCAAAATATTGGCCTGGTTACCACTCTAAATTAATTATCTAAATATGAGTTTGAGAACCAAAGTTTCTCAGATGAATAAAGATCTAAAAACTGAACTAAATGAAGTTAACTATAACTATTCTAAGACGGAGTCCTAAGCTAAACTAAACCTATCCTGATCATGAGAGAACTGGTAAAGATTAAATACAGTTAAAAAATGATATCGCTTGAGTTAGAATAAGTTCATACATTCATACGATAAATGAAAATGATAATGTCATTAAATTCAGCTACAAGTAATTGCACTTTGATTATACAACACTATTACTATATTTAATGAAAGAAACTAGTGATAATTTAAGCACATAAGACAATTGCAGAAACAGTTCATACAATAAGAATTATAGAACTTAAATAGACAGTAAAAGTATTAAGAATAATCCCAAACACATTCATTGAAATCACTAGTCTCAAAATGCCTCTTGCTCTTTAATCAATTGTAAGTAATAGTACTATCCCACTGCCAAAGCACAAAATTCCCTTTACATTTACATTCCTTTCTTTTATATAAAAGAGGAGATTCGTTTCGTATTCTTTAATAGTCGAATCATCAATGGAAAATCAGGGCACTTCAGTTCTCCTTCCCGATTGTGAAGTTACAATGATTATGAAAAATTATTAAAACTGCAAAGTTAGGTTGTAATGATAAAAAAGGGCGCAACGATTGCATATTGTTGATGAAGCCTTTCCACATCTTGATGTCCTCAAGAATCGTCTCTACTATGCCCAACTGTGTTCTTTTAAGATCCATTTCTCTATTGCAGATGGGGGTAATGATTCTTGTCTTCAGTCTATGCTCCACATGGTCAAAGGAATATCCAGTTAATAAAATTAACTTGGTTGGTTGTATGAACCTTTCTTCCAGAACTTCTGCATTAACCTCGTCGATTGCTTCAATGGAATTTAAGATGAGATCTCTTATGTTTTCTACATCCTTTATCTTGGTTTGGGTTGATGATGCTTTCTCCCAATTGACTATGGTATCCATCTTGAATTGTGAAAGCACATTGTCAGACGATCTCCACAGTTCTTTGCATGTTGTATTGACTTGCTTCTAGATACTCCTAATATCTTTGATGGTTGTCATTCTTGAATCGAGGAGTCGGTGATGTTTGATCCTTCATTTTTCTGAATACACTGGAAGGGTGTTAGGGGAGCTTTGATTACTATCCTTCCATTCAATGATCTTACTGTGTGCTTCCTGAGCCTTTTGATATTTTTCTTTCATTGTCTTCACTTGCAGACTCAATTTGATTTGACTAGACTTAGCATTGTGTATTTTATTGAGCACATAAAATATTTTCTTTTGCATGTCCATGGGATTCTCATTTACCTTGAAATTTTTTTCTTTGAAAGTCTCCATGACAACTGTTTGCATTGTGTTTTCTTACATAGTTTTCTTAAGAAGATCATTATCTTGCTGTAATTTTCTAACTTGTTCTTCAATATTTTCATTGTAGGCACTTATTTCTAGTTGTTCATCTTTAAGCCTCGTGATATCTTTGGCATGTGTGGATTTGAGTTGGTCTATCTCTTCTTGATGCACCTTTTGGTCAAGGATGACCTTTTTATCAAATTATGCTTTTAATTCTTTCTCCTGGAGTTGGCGATTCCTTAGCATTTCCTCCCTATGGACACGTTCAACTTCCACAATCTATTTCCTAAATTCATTGGTTAAAGTATCTTTGATAATTCTCATGTTAGCTTCAATTTCAACTATTCTTGTTTCTGCAGTGTCTAGGGATCCTGTGACGTCATAAACCGACAAAAAAATAGCACCAACAAATGCATTGAGTGTTGATACTTCTTGTAGTGCATTATCTTTGGGGCCATGTCCTTCCTTCCAATTAATGACTCTTTCAGAGGATCCATGGATCATATTGGTTCCTTCTCTCTTCCTCTTGATAGTTCTCTTTTCAATGGCCCTGGTCTTGTGGATGTAGTAAGAATCACCTACAATGACAACTGCAACTTCAATCTTGAGTCATGTAGATGTGGCCGAAAGGATTCCTGGGATGCCGCCGGAGGAGTACATTCCTCCAAAGGAGAATTTAGCATGTTTGTATCTGGGTTTGTTACCACAATTGAGCTACTCGGCTTTGGTCCTTTATTTTGGGATTCAATATATTTTCTTTTATGTTCTTCTTATTTTCTTTTCCTTTCTTCTTCTTGAACCATTAATTCATATTGTTTAGCCTATGAAACTTTCTTCTACTCTAGCTCTATATTGGTGTAGGTCAAAGTTGTTATGACATCTGTGTCAGTCGATTTTTTTCGATTATTTCCCTTTGGGGATGGCCTTTCATTTTTGTCTCGTTTTTATTTAGCCTTTTTCTTTTCGGCCTCTGTTTTCTTTCTCTGCTAGTATCTCCTCTCAGCTTCAACTACTTTGATCACAAATTATGGTTCCTTTTTCTTTCTTTTGTGCTCTTAAGCTTCCAGTCTATCTTTGTCTTGCTGGAGCATGGTTTTCAACTGTTCAATTCTCACGATCTTATCTTCATATTTTTCCTTCTGTAGATGTTCTTTGGCTAGTTCATTGATGACTCTATCTAACACTTCTTCAAAATATATAGCTCCCCGAAAGATGTCTTCAGTGAAATTAACTTCATATACAAGTTGCGATGCCATCTTGAAGACCCTCATATGTTCATATACAAAATTTTGGGGGTCATGCCCTTTCTTGCTACTGAGGCATAAACATAATTCTTTCAGGGTTTCTTCCTCCTTTTCAACCTGATTTTTATTCATCAGAGAATATTGGCTGATGTGGAAGGGAAACATGGGCCAATATCTTTTCTTCTTCTCTGATAAGTAAGTGGTGGATAATTTTCCCACCATATGGTATGCTATCTCTCTGGAAACAGTTTATCAGGGATGCATTTTGGTAGCAAGTGTGGTGGTCCTGAAGCCCCAAATACTCTCACATAGGTGTAGTATTTATTCATGTACCAATCCCCAATTTCTTGCAGGGATTTAATGGCTCCTAGGGATATCATGTGTGGGTGAAAACCGAAGATGTCCTTGTGTAGAGGAGCGAGGAAGTAGTCACATATTTCATAGAAATACTCTTTACAGTTAACCTTCCATAATTGAAAACAATAGACATGGATTGGGATTTGTTCTGGGCTCCACGCCGAATTAAAATTTGGAAACCTATTAGCAACACAAATATCATCTATAAGGTATGCCGACATATAGAAACTAATATTCTTCATACCTTGATATTCTCAAAATCACTTCGTGATGCTTAATGATAAGATATAAGCCCGGTTGAAAGCGTTTATGGTATTAACCACTATGTAGGCCATTAGAAACCACTCCATTCTGAAGTGGGTGTTGGTCTCCTAACCATAAAACCTACAAATCATTACATTTAATATCCTATATGGGTCTTTCAGGTAATGTTCTGGGAAATATGTTTCTCCCTTCTTTGCTAGCCACTCTTCATCACCAAACCAGTATTTTGTAAGAGATTTGAAGTCTGCGTGATTGGCCCTGAAATTGTCAAAGAAAGACTCATCTAGCGCGACAATGGGTTCCAGGGTATTATAGTGAATCTTGATGTCCTCTACCTTAAGGGATTCCATTGGAACACCCAAGGCATTAGTTATCAACCCAGTGTCTTTCCGCACATGTGTGAAACACCTTAGTGCAACATCGTTGTAGGGAAACAATTTTGGATGAGATGCTACAGTGTGGATCCCACTTTTGTGCATATTCCTATATTCAATGATGTCTTCATATTTAGGGGGGAATATATCATTCTGAAACATGCCATAAATTTCGTCATAGCTGAGGTAGTGTTCCCTTCTGTCATGGATTTTCATGTCAGAAATATTAAGAGGGGTCTGTTCTGGAACAGGAGCAGACGTGACCACTATTTGGATTTTCCCCTTTCTAGTTTGCATACATGACATTTTGTCACCTACATAAATCATCCCACCGATTTAAATTAATTCACTACTGAAATGATTACATATAATAAACAAATGAAACAACTTGCAAAACATTTACCTGTTAGCTCAAAGACTATTTCTCATAATACAATTTACCCAATTTCTGGAACAACAACATTAAGAAATTTTTTGGTGGAATTACAGACAATTGAGGTAAATTATGTGTTAACATGGTTATAATGTTGCCCAAAAATCCCTAACCCATGAAAAATTAATGCAAAACACGTTACAACTTTGATTTGGTCAGAGTAATATGATATGCCATAATTTCTTTGCGCAAACAACTCTGTGTTCGTGATCGTTGGCGTATCATCAGAGAAGCATAAACGATAAGTGAAGGAAGTCACCGATGTCATCGTCAGGAAATTACAAAAAACAAATGGGGTTCATTCGGTAAGAATTGGGAGGAAATATTCCAATGACGACATACTTATACCAATGGTTAATCTCAAAGAAAGTGCTAAGGGGTGGCGATGAGTTGATTGGACCTTGTAATTTGACCACTAAGGAAAAATTTTCCTTTTAACTTGACATTCTATTAAATTTTTTTGTGTGGGCCAGGTCAAGTGAGAGGGAAAAAATTCTAATGGTTCTGCTGTCGCCGTGGAGAACTAGATTGATATGGAACATCAAGAGGTCCAAAGCGATATAACCGACGATTTTATTTAACTCGTTTCGCGTCGACATATTTCACATAAAGAATTGAAGTAATCTTGTCAAGTTCATTGGCGATGAAAAAGGTTTCGCCGACAATATTTCACTGAAAAGATGAGACAATGGGGAAAGGCCACTTATGGGTAAATAGCTTTGCAGAAAAGTTGTGAAGGTTATGTCATGAGGTATAATGAAATGACAAAACCCTACTATAGTGTAACTCGAAATACAACCCACGTAAGCCTAGAAACCAATAAACGTTTTCCATTTGTGTGATGACATGGTTCATCGAAGTGTGAGTATCATCTTCGGTGATATATGACAACACATGCAAGGTTATACTCCAAAGTAATTCACCGACGATGAAAGGTTTTCGCCGAAACGATCATAAAGCTGTCGTCGTCGGAAAGTAAAAAATGAGGCACAATGACGAGTCAGAGTCAAAATGTCAACGATATTTGATCACAATCATATGGATAATGATAGGGGATTTGTATCTACAATAAATAGAGTTTTGAAAAAGGTTAAGGGCTTACGACGAAATGTGGAAATGGATTTATACAACGGGCTTGAGTTCAAATAATAGACCGTACGTCACATTAGCTTCAGAGATTATATTCAAGCATCAATCTTATAAATAAATAACTATTTAGGTATATAGAAGATTAGTACCTTGCAAAATTTTGGTAGTATGGGAACCCACCGAAACTGAAGAATTTTAGTGGGTTGTTGTGACTCACAACAAATGGAGACTTGCTAGGAGAACCAATTATCTTTGTTTTAGATGAACCACCAAAAATACTTTTTTAAACTGTATAATTTTTGTGAAGTTCTACAGATTAACATGTGTCACAGACCCCACAATACCCACTCTACACAAAAAATACAAATATTTCAGCAATAACACATGGTGATCTTCAGGACAATTCTTGTGAGATAATTAGAGATGGGGTTGGTTAATTTATCCTAGGGATTCGGGAGGAGTCAAATGTCACATAGGTTCGTACTTAGATGTTTTTTCAACCAATGCATTCTTTTCATCTCTTTTTCCTGGCATCGCTTCACTTCTTGCGAGCATCCATAGCCCTGATGAAGTTTCCTCGGTATCATACAAGCACAACCTCGACGGGTTTACTTGTACTTCCCACACCATAATTACTGCTTCCAACTTTCTAGTTGTTAAACTTGATCTTTCACCCTTAAGATTTGTAATATATGTATCATTTATGCATAATGGGTGTTTAGGAAGCAGGGTGATACATGAGTCATTTTGATATGTAGGTCTCAACTAGTACTTAGAGTCATGGGTCCTTTCCAAGTAGATTTATGTTAAGCTTATATAAAAGGGGAGCTCACGAGAATTGTCCACAAGACACCAATAGACACTACATATTATTGTTTATATCCTTTCGAGCAAAAGATATGAGTGGTCACACATAGAACAAATCTTTTGTAAGTTCAAGTTTGTACATTCATAATGTAATACCTTATGATTCCTCCAAAACAGAGTGTTCTGAATCATCCAAGAAGTACAACCATAATTAAGATTTTGATTGGTCAACACCAAATGCAAGGAAATCCATCATCACATGAGTACCCAGATAGATTATCCTTTGTGAAAAGAGGAATGATCTTTTAGCACAATTTACAATAAGGAAAATATGAGACAATATAGTATAGGATTTATTATGGTAGTGAAACAATGACGATAAGGTAAAATAAAAGGAAATGAGAATTCTATTCTAAAGGTGCTCCCGCAGAAAAGGAAATCATATTATGTACAAGAACTAGATCACCAGAGGTGATCAAGAGAAGTATCGTTTTAGAGCTTGTATATTGACAAGGAGCTCCTCCTCGTCTCCCTCCAATGTTTTGAGTTTGAAATTACCAGGCACGAATTTATGATGAAATTGATATGAACCTAACCAAAGCTTTTGGAATTTTGTATGTTTTCCTTTCATCTCATTTGCTTTATCCCATTTAAGGACGAGATCCCCCTGTTGGAAGTCTTTGTTTCCTACATATGACTTATCAAACCATATCTTGATTACTTATTGATGTTGCATTAAGCTCTTTTTAGCTCTTTCCCTATCTTCTTCTAGTTTAAGAAGCATATTTAATCATTGTTGCATTGCTGGGCATTCTTTGTCTTGAACAGATTGAGCAAGTTGTAGTGAAGGAAAAAAGGTGTGAGTGGGTAAAGTTTCTTCTTTCCCATAGACCAAAAAAAGGGAGATTTACCAACAAAGGACTTAGGTGTTACTATATCATCCCATAGTGCGTTTGGAGGGGATATATGACAATTTTGTTGGTGATCAATGAAAATTTACTTCAAGATTTTTATTATATTTTTATTGGTTGATTAGGATAGTCCATTTCCTTGTGGATAATAATTTTCTGAATATTTGACTTTAATGTTTCATTCAAGAGAATATTCAGTTAATCTCAAGGAAGAAAAGTACTTAGAATTATAAAAAACCAAAGACTCGGGGACACCTAACCTAGTGATAATATAAGATTCGAGGAAAGATATCACATGGTTTTTGTTGATTGTATTAAAGGGGATTGCCTATGTCCATCTGGTGAAATAGTCTGTAGCAGTCAAAATATATTTTTGTAATTGAGAAGAGTTGGGATTCATTTCTCCTATCACGTCCAAACCCCATTGCTGAAAAGGGAGTTCAATGATAACAAGTTGTAGGGAAAATGAAAAATTATTTTTCTTGTCAGTTGACCTTTGATATTCCTGACATTTTCTTGCATATGTGTGAGAGTCCTTGAATAGGGCAAGTAGATAATATCTATCCCTAAGAAATTTATGAGCAGTGATATCTCCTCCAAAATTTCCTCCGACTGGGCCATCATGAAGTTCAACTAGGACTTTGTATGCATCTTTCTTTTCAAGGCATCTTAAGAATACACCATCATAATTTATTCTACACAATATTCCTTGAATGAGATGATACTGACCTGAATTGAGTCTGAGAGACCTCTTCTTTTTCAGTTCCATTTAATGTGGAGTTGTCCCATGGGTTAGATAATATTTCATTTCGTAATACCATTGATCAAAACTAGCCAGAATGTAGCAAATGTCTCTTTCAAATAGGCTCTAGTTTTGATACATAGCATCCTTTTGTGTTTCATTGCTTACTTGTTCATTAGCTAATTTGCACAATCCCTTAGCTTTGACGATTTTAGCAGGCTTAATTTCTAGGTCATATTCTTGTAAGGCTATTATCTAGTTAGCTCTTTTCTCCCCCAAATCCTTCTGTATCAACATATTTCTTACAGAAGGATATGGTAAAATTACCTTGGTTTTTGACTTGATCAAGTAAGGTCTGAAATTATTTACAAATTTAAACACAACAAAATCTTGTTTATCTACTTCAGGGTAGTCCAATTCTACTCCTTGTAATCTTGAACTCATAAAGGTGATGAGAAATTCATCCCCTTCTTGATTCTTCTGCGTTAGAACAACTACAAATGCAATGTCTGAGGCAAATGTGTAGAGTATAAATCGTCGACTAAAGTCCGAGCTTAACAATGCAGGCGCTTATACAATTTCTGCTTTGATTATTTCAAAATAATCCTTTCTTCTCAGCCCCCATTTAAACTCTATGTTCTTTTTTATCATATCTTGGAGGGGTTTCACTGTTTTAGTGAAGCTTGGGACAAATCTCCTCACAAAATTAATTTTCCCGAGAAAATATTGCATCGATTTTTTGTTATTAGGAGGAGGAATTTTAACAATAGCTTCAGTCCTTTCAGGTTTGATTCTCATACCATGTTTGGAAACAATGAACCCCAAAAGTATTCCTTCATCAATTGCGGAAACAATTTTTTGGGGATTGAGAGATATACCATACTTACCACATCTGTTAAATACTCTTCTCAAATGGGCTATATGATATTTTTTGTCTTTAGAGAAAGAAATAACTTTATCCAATTAAACCACTACATAATCTTTGATGAGACCTCTAAAATCAATGTCCATTACTCTTTGGAAGGTTTCCCCAATGTTGATCAGGCCAAATGGCGTTTTTCTGCATGCATATGTTCCCCATTTAGTCATAAAAGCAGTTTTCAGTTGGTCATCATGGGAAACACGACCTTGGTTGTAACCAAAAAATCCATCCAGTAGTGAGAGCATTTCATAACCAGATTCACATTGCAATATTTTCTCCATAGGAGGCACTGGATGATTATCTTTCTCTGAAGCTTTATTGACATTTCTGAAATCAACACAGAGTCTTATGTCTCCATTTTTCATCCTTACAGATACAAGATTCGAGATCCATTGTGTGTGCATGAATGGGAAATTTATTCTGGCATCTAACAACTTGTTAATCTTTGTTTTTACTTGTGGTTCCAAGATCGAGTGTATTTTCCTCAGCTTCTGCTAAAACGACTTAGTTTGTGGCTTCATTGGGATAACATGTTGAATGATCTTCTTGTCGTAGGTCTTGAGATCATCATACATCCAGGAGAAGATGTATTTTTATTCTTTAAACAACTTTATGAATGCTTGTCTTTCTTCAGGGGAACATTTATTTCCCAGGTTGATGTTCTGGGGTGTCTTCCCTGATCCCAAATTTATCACTTCAAATTGCATTGATGAGCTATTGGTCTTACAATTTATCACCTTCTTAAACTTGTCCTGAAGGTCATAGATTTTTTCCAGTCTTATCACATTTCTAGGGATGTTGTTTATCGGGCTAGTATTTTTTTATTCTATTGATTGATTGATTGAGCCCAAAACATTTGCATTGAATTCTCTATCGTGTTGATATTCATCAATTATGGAGTCTTTGAAGGTATCTTCTAGGTGTAGGAAACCGATAATCTTCTTATCATCATCAAAGACCCTCCAATTGGTCACATTATCCGATATCGAAGGTCTGTAAAGAAATTCCACGGAAAATGTATTAGGTAATAAGTTCTCAGAAGGAATAATCCTGGAAGCTACTTTAGCTAGTAAATCGACATCAAAATTCAAAGAGCGAGGAACAAGACTGATATTAAATGCATCAAATGACTTAATAAATTCCCATACATCATGATGGTAATGTTTAAGGTGGCTAGATAATCAATGTATGGTGTTTCTTACTTGCCTTATGATGATATCAGAGTCACCAAATACCTTTATTTTATTGGCTTTCAAGTCAATTACTTTCCTCAATCCTTGCAGCAGGGCTTCACATTCAACAATATTATTTGTGCATTGTAATTCAAGCCTGCATGCTATCATGAATTTCTTACCATTAGGGTTATTTAGTATGTATCCAACACTTGCACCTTCAAGATCTTTTGACCCATCAAAAAAAAAATCCACGTATTAGGGTCTCTTTTAAGATTACACATGGACTTGGGGTTTTCTTTTGTTTCAATATTAGTATGGTTAGTACATTGAGTAAAAACTTCTAACCGGTCTCTAAATACTATGTTAGACTATACAATTTTAGGACTATTTACATTTGTTATGTTATAATGGGGCTCAACAATCTGATTGCAATGAAGGATTTTATATTGTGTGTTTGATTTCGCATAAGTTGAAGTCTCAACACGGTAATTTACAAAAACAAAATCACATGAATAGTTACCCAGAACACATTACAGGCTTGTTTGGGTCATTCATTTTTGTCACCACATGTTTGATGTATCGTTCTCTATTGACCGTGATTTGATTAGGATTTCCATTATAGGGTTGCCAAAGGTGTGACCAATATGTGGCAAAGTACCCTTTTAGCGTAGCAGACCAGTCTCTACTCAAGAACATTCCATAGGTATCATGTATATCCACAACTATGATGTCAATAGTTTGATGTATTTTAGGGTTGGAATCAAAACATTTTTTAATTCCCTTATCACTTTAACTTTGGTTCTGTCAAGCTGTATAATTCGAATGTCATATTTTTCAGGCTCGACATTAAGTTTTTCACAAACTTTAAAATGCATCACATTTGAAGAGGCACTAGAATCCATCATACAATTATGGACATTTTTGTTAAAAATCTCAAAAGTAACCAGAAAAGGTGGAGTGGTGGATATGGATATTTTCCTTGATAGGGAAGCGTTTAGAAGTACCTAACTTTTAGGTGCATGGGCATCGTCAGACGAGGAGTATTTACTTGTCCCTTTCTTTGCTCCCACATTAACTTCTTTAGAGTTTTTAGCAGTCTTACCTTGAAGTGTTTTAATGAAATTCTCATGAATTTGAAGAAGCTTCATAAGCTCAAAAAGATAAATATTGGCCTTAGTTATTTTCAGATCTTCAAATAAATCATATTCTAACTTTGTGGTAGCATTAGAAGGAACATTCATTTTATAAGGAGTATCTAGTGTTTTCTAGGTGTGAGGAGCATTTTTAGGAGGTTCGAAAGGAGTAGGGGTGTTAGAGGATGCCTTCTTGCTTTCACTTCTTTTGGTCACAATATTATGGGACATATGTATTTCTTCTACTTATTCTTATTCTTCCACTCCATATGAAATGTGATCCAGATTATTTTCGACATGAAATGAGAGCGGAGATATAACACATAAATGATTTTCGGCACGAAATGAGAGCGGCGATATAACACATAAATATTCAGATATATTGCAAGAGAGACAACAATATAATAGGGATATATCAGAAATATGACAAGAGTCATAGATATACATAAATACAGGATTTCTATTAATGAAATAAATGTACAGAGACTGTAAAAATACAGAGTGAAAGACTCACTAGAATGGTGACAATCTCTGAGAAGAGATGTGACGGCTACTCGCATTCGCAAGAAGATGATTACAATGAGGCTCTGAAGGCCATTTTACAATAAACTAGAATTCCAAAATCCCTAGACATCCAAAAACCTAACCCTAGGAGATGAAGTGCCAAAAATCACGTGGGCCCCGTTTGGGTAAGTTAGTACATCAACTTCCCGGGGTCGTAACTTTGGCATACGATCTCTGTTTTAGGCATATGATAGCTTGTTGGAAAGGTATCATCGAGGATATTCATTTGGGGGCTCAATAATGCCTTAGGATATCATTTAGATGATTTATCTCGAAAAACCTTCATTTGGGCCCTCAAAATAGCCTCAGAAGTTAAAACTGCTAAAAATAATAAATTGCCAAAATTGCTAGAAAACTATTTTGAGCCAGTTGGAAAAGGTGGGTGGCCACTGATATCCACCTGGATCAATCCTCCCTCCTTAGGAAGTAATGGTATCCATTGCGTTGAGTCCCTAGGGGAGAGGGAAAAGCGTTTGCTGAATTTGCATCTTGGTGAGCTGTTTGCCTTACTGGAGACGTCGTGTTGCTCAGTTTGTGGAAGTCTGTCACGAACCTGTTGAGGCTGAGGATGTTCAACAAGTTGAGCTACATGAGAGGACAGTGTGCAAAATGAATATTTGCGCTTTGCTGCAACCTTGTCGACTTGCTTCTGTTGGATAGAAGGTGCTTGGGGCGAGGCTGTAGTGGTCGCAATGTCCTTCTGTTCCCCTTTTGAACATATTGTGAAGAAGCTAAATTTTGCAGTATGATATACTACCTTGCGGCACTGTTTAGGTGGAACAATAGTCGGAACTACCTCTGGTATTCTGTAGAGATGACCCCCCAAAGTAACAATGACACTATGGGGTCGAGACTCATAAATAACATGACGCTTCCACATATATGGCTGGCCCAAGAGAACATCATAGAAATCCAGTGAGGAAACATCACATAATACCTCATCCTTGAAGGGATGGATGTCGTATGACAATTGACATTGCTAGCTGACATGAAGATCTCGTCCTTGGTGAAGCCACCCGATGTTGTATGGATGCGGGTGTGGTGTTGTCGACAATCCCAACTGTTTGACGACCTCTGCTGAGATGAGGTTCTTCTGGATTCCGCTATCAACAATAAAATGCAGTGGGGTCCCCTTCACCCACATCTGTGAATGAAAAAGGCACTCCCCCTCTTCAGGATCCGTTGGTTCTTTTGGTTGAATTGTTGTGGTCACGACAATAGAAGTGGGGTCCGTGTCGATGATCTGTCTTTTACCAATATTTTCAGAAATAGATTTTGAATCAGGGTTTGGCTCCTTGTCTTTGATCTTGGCCACCAATGACTGTTTTGAGCGACATTCATCGGTTTTGTGCCAAGGTATTTTGTGGAAATCACACCATTTTCCGGTGTCCTTCTTCGTCTTCCCGTGACCCTTCTTTTCCTATGGCTTAGACTAGTTTTCAGGAAGTTGTTTGTTAGGGTCATCTTTATCATACTTTGGTTGTTGCAGATTTGCAGACCCAAACTCTTGTTTGTTCTGGTGCTTAAATTTCTGCTCGATTTTAAAAACATATCGATAAGCAACACCGAGTGATGAGATGTCCAAAAAATCCATTTTAGTTTGGATGTATCTGTGTAGAGCCCCACGGTATTTCAGAACCAAATTTCGTTCAGAGTCTTTGATACTCAACTTGGTGTGCAAGGTATGGAAAGTATTGGTGAACTCCATAACTGCTTGGTCCCTCTCTTGCCATAGTGTGGTCCATCTCATGTACTGGTCCTCATAGTTTCCAACAGGGTAATACTGTTCCTTTACCGCATCCACAAAAAATACCCAAGTGGGCTCGACCCCATATATTCCAAACTCCTCTGTGGAACTCTGCTCCCAGTAAGTTTCCCACCAATGTTTGACATGGGGGAGAGCCTTAAGGAGTGAGAAGATGATATTTTCTCCATTAGAAAAATTGTGAACAGAGAAATGACCTTCTAACAGATTTAACCATTTATCTAGGGAATCTCCATCTATCTGACCTTCAAATATAGGAATATCAAAATTAACCTGTACCTTAAAAGGCGAGGTGACTCCAAAGTGGTCACTTGATGAAGATGTGCTTGATGCTATCGACAGGCATTGAAGGATGTGGGAAAGATTCTCCATCATTTCGTCCCTGTGTCGCGTGAGAGCTTGCTCAAGCAACAAATTGATAGAATCGTCCGTTCTGTTATTTTTCTTTTCTTCCGCCATTAAGGGTTTCTTGGGTGTGCGAGAGCGGTTGTCCTCAAGAGAGACAAGCTCAAGACCCAACTTGATATACTCGGACCTCGTCGGGGACATGCACTGAAAAATGATCAAGAGCAACCTGCTCTGATACCACTAATTCAGATGATTTTCGGCACGAAATGAGAGTGGAGATATAACACAGAAATATTCAAATATATTGCAAGAGAGACAACAATATAACAAGGATATATCAGAAATATAACAAGAGTCACAGATATACAATAATACATGATTTCTATAAATGAAATAAATGTACAGAGACTGTAAAAATACAGAGTGAAAGACTCGCTAGAATGGTGGCAACTTATCTCTGAGAAGAGATGTGACGGCTACTCGCATTCACAATAAGATGATTACAATGAGGCTCTGAAGGAATTTTTACAATAAACCGAAATGCCAAAAACTCTAGACATCCAAAAACCTAACCCTAGGAGATGAATCGCCAAAAGTCATGTGGGCCACGTTTGGGTAAGTTAGTACATCAACTTCCCAGGGTCGTAACTTTTGCATACGATCTCTGTTTTAGGCATATGATAGCTCATTGGAAAGGTATCATCGAGGAGATTCATTTTGGGGGCTCAATAATGATTTAAAATATAATTGAGAATCTCAATCTCGAAAAACCTTCATTTGGGCTCTCAAAATAGCCTCAGAAGTTAAAACTGCTAAAAATAGTAAATTGCCAAAATTGCCAGAAAATTGTTTTGAGCCAGTTGGAAAAGGTGAGTGGCCACCGATATCCACCTGGATCAAAATGTCCCAAAAGGAATTCACTTGTTTCTCAGGTATTTCATCTGATTCTTGGGTTTGTTCCGATTGTTCCTATTCATCTTCTTCTCCATCTTTAGATTCAGTTAGATTTTCAGTGGCCTAGTGTTGAATGGATTGAAAAGTATCTTCCATATTAATCCCTTACGATGGTGAAGGTGTCATTTTATTGACCGGAGGAGTGCTCTTATCTTTCTTATATTGAAATTTAAAAAAATTCTCTTATTAGNTTAGATTTTCAGTGGCCTAGTGTTGAATGGATTGAAAAGTATCTTCCATATTAATCCCTTACGATGGTGAAGGTGTCATTTTATTGACCGGAGGAGTGCTCTTATCTTTCTTATATTGAAATTTAAAAAAATTCTCTTATTAGAAGATCCTTTCCCATTGCGTTTCTTAAAATCAATTAGCTGGTTGGATAATTTCTTGAAAATTCTCTGGAGGATCTCCATATCCATAGAATTAGTATCTTTCTTTTCTTCCAAAGACTTGGTTATGAGAGCTTTGGCTTTAGTATTAGTTTAATCTTTGGAGGATTCGGCTCCCGGGTTCCCCTTTAAACTTAGCATATTATTTTCGATCTTGAGAGCCTCTTGAAAGTTCGCTTCCAGGGTAGCTTTCTCTATGTTTTTAACGAACATGGCCATGGACATGGGCAAAGATGAAGTGTAAAATTCAATGGTGACATCTTCAACATGTTTGGAAGCTCATGGAATCCATTTAAGTAAGGACAAGAAACGTTGATTAAAATATTTAACTTTTTCATTGGTATCCATTTTGATTCTTGAAAGATCTAAAGACCAAAGTAGCCAACACTTTATCTTCCCCAAACTTTTTAGGGAAATTAGTCTCAAATATTCTCTAGCTAGTGATAGAGGCTTCATCTAGAGAGTAAAACCAAGTAGTGGATTTATTCTTAAACATATGAGGGAATAACTGACATACAACATCTTTGTGTCAAACATTTTGGAGCCTTATTACTAAAAGAAAATTTCTTGACATGGTCTTCAGCCGAGTCTTTCTTCTCTAGATCAAACTTGGGGAGAATATTTTCAGGATGCTTAGGCATGTCATGGAGTATTCCAGGTACGCAAACAACGTCTGGAAGTAACCAAGGTTCATAAGATTGAGGGTTTGGGTTGTTTCTGGCCATGACTTGAGGATTATGTATAATCAACTCTAAGTGCCCTTCTCTTTCAGACCCACTTTGAGAGTTTTCCTCCTCTTCTGAATTATCTTCGAACTCTTTTTTGGGTGTGAGAGGTGGAGATTTTGGCAGTGAGGGAGGAATACCACCACCACCGAYGAGCAAGAAACTTTGGAGCTCAAATTCATAGGATTCTGAAAAATCATTCAGAGTTGAAGGTAAATGATACTCTAGGGTTTCGACGTTTGGGTTTTCCTGGTAAGTGAAAGAGTGAGAGAAGAACAGGTCTTCACTTGGCGGGTTCTCTTGACCTTGAGGTAATTAATAGTCAATGGGAGGTTGACCGGCCTGTCTACTCCATTGTCTAGTTAGAACACGCTCAATGCATTCACGATATTGTCTGAATATGGTATCAATCTCCAGAGTGGTCAAGACACAGGGTTTTCGTGAAGAAAATATAGGTTTAGACTGGAAGTGAATACACTGAGAAGTAGTTTGAGCAAGCATGTCCATGGATTAGGATAGGGGTTCAAATCATGTTCAAGGTGAGGTTGATGAGAATTACCAGACTGATTTGTAATAACAAGCATAATAGAACGGGTGGGGATTTGAGATTTCTTTGCATTCATTCAATTCAATGGCCCTCCTTCTACCACCATTTATGTTGACGGGCCCAAATGACTTGTTCAAACAATTATGGGAGAATGCCCGATGGCAGGTCCCAATTAGAAACACTCTCATTTTTGGTAGTGTTTCCGACCAGAATATTGGCTTAGTTTCCACTCTAAATTAATTATCTAAATATGATTCTTAGAACCAAAGGTTTTTAGATGAATACAAATCTAAAAAATGCCTCTTGCTTTGTAATCAATTGTAAGTAATAGTACCGTCCCACTGCTAACGCACAAAAGTCCCTTTACATTTACATTCTTTTATTTTATATAAAATATGAGATGCCTTTCGTATTTTTTAATAGTGGAATAGTCAGTGGACAATCATGACACTTCAGTTCTCCTTTCCGATTGGGAAGTTACAATGATTATGAAAAATGATTAAAACTGCAAAGTTAGGTTGTATTGATAAAAAAAGGGTGTGATGGTTGCATCCTGTTGATGAATCCTTTCCACAGCTTGAAGTCCTAAAGAATAATATCTACTATGCCCAATTGTGTTCTTTCAAGATCCGTTTCACTGTTGCAGATGGGGGTAATGATTTATGTCTTTAGTCTATGCTCCACACGTTGCAAGGAATCTTTAGTTAATGAAATTAACCTGGTTGGTTGTATGAACCTTTATTATAGAACTTTTTCATTAACCTTGTCGATTGCTTCAATGTAATTTAAGCTAAGGTCTCTTATGTTTTCTACATCCTCTATCTTGGTTTGGGTTGATGACGCTTTATCCCAATTGACTAGGGGATCCATCCTGAATTGTGCAAGCTTGTTGTCAGACAATCTCCACAGTTCTTTGGATGTTGTACTAACTTTCTCCCGGATACTCCTAATATCTTTGATGGTTTCCATTTCTGAATCTAGGAGTAAGTGGTCTCTAATACTTCGTTTAACCAAATACACTGGAAGTGTGTCAGGGGATATTTGATTATTGTCCTTCCATTCAATGATCTTACTGTGTGCCTCCTGAGCCTTTTGATATTTTTCTTTCATTATCTTCACTTGAAGACCCAGTTTAATTTGATCAGACTTATCCTTGTGTATTTTATTGAGTGCATAAAAGAATTTATTTTGCATGTCCCTGAGCTTCTCATTTACCTCAACGACCTTTTCTTTGACAATATCAACGACAATTGTTTGCATTATGTTTTATTCCATAGTTTTCTTAATAAGATCATTATCTTGCTGTAATTTTTTGACTTGTTCTTCTATCATTTCATTGTAGGCACTTATTTTTGGTTGTTCATCTTTAAGCCTCGTGATATCTTGGGCATGTGTGGCTTTGATTTGGTCTATCTCTTCTTGATGCGATTTTTGGTCAAGCATGACATTTTTTCTCAAATTTTGCTTTTAATTATTTCTCTTGGAGTTCAAGATGCCTTAGCATTTCCTCCCTATGGACACGTTTAACGTCCACAACCTCTTTCCTAAATTCGTTGGTTAAAGTATCTTTGATAGTCCTCATGTTATCTTCAAGTTCAACTATTCTTGTTTCTGTAGTGTCCATGGCTCCTGTGATCTCATAGATCGACATAACATTAGCACCAACAAAAACATTGAGTGTCGATGTTGCTTGTAGTGCATTATTTTTGGGGTCAGGTCCTGCCTTCCACTTAATGACTCTTTCAAATGATCCATGTCTTGTATTGGTTACTTCTCTTTTCCTCTTGATAATTCTCTTTTCAATGGCCCTAGTATTGTGGTTGTAGTAATAATCACCTACAACGATAACTGCACCTTCAATCCATATTTTTGTAGATGTGACCGAAATGCTTCCTGGGATGGACGCCAGAGGAGTACACTCGTCCAAAGGACAATTTATCATGTTTGTGTATGGGTCTGTTACCACAACTGAGCTACTCGGCTCTAGTCCTTTATTTTTGGATTCAACAACTTTTCTTTTATCTTCTTCTTATTTTATTTTCCTTTCTTCTTCTTGAACCATTAATTCAACTTCTTTAGCCTCTACAACTTTCTTCTACTCTAGCTCTATATTAGTGTAGGGAAAATGCATTATGACATCTGTGTCAGTCGATTTTTTTTTCATTATTTCCCTTTGGGTATGGCCTTTCATTTTTGTCTCCTTTTGATTCAACCTCTTTCTTTTTGTCCTCTACTTTCTTTCTCTACTAGTATCTCCTCTCGACTTCATCTGCTTTCATTGCCAATCCTGCTTCCTTTTGCTTTCCTTTGTGCTCTTCAACTTCTAGTCTCTCTTTGTCTTGTTGGAGTAGGGTTTTCAACTGTTCAATTCTCACGAACCTATATTCGTATTATTCCTTCTGCAGATGTTCTTTGGCTGGTTCATTGGTGATTCTATCTAACACTTCTTCAAAATATAGAGCTCCCCAGAATATGTCTTCAATGAAATTAACTTCATGTACAACCTGCGGTTCCAGATTGACGACCCTCATATGTTCATGATATACTAAATTTTGGGGGTCATGTCATTTCTTGTTACCAAGGAATAAACATAAATCCTTGAGGGTTTCAACCTCCTTTTCAACCTGCTTTTTGTTCATCAGAGAATATTGGCCTATGTGGAGGGGAAGTATGGGCCAATATATTTTCTTCTTCTCTAATAAGTAAGCAGTGGCTCCTTTTTCCACCATCTAGTATGCTTTCTCTCTGGTCAACAGTTTATCAGGGACATATTTGGGTAGCAAGTGTAGCAGTCCTAAAGCCCCAAATACTCTCACATTGGTGTAGTATTTCTTCATGTACCAATCCCTAATTGTTATAACCCTAAATTGCACCACACCTGCTTACCTGGCATCAGGCCAACTCATATCCCTTCATTGCCAAAACATCTGCTGAACAACCTATTTGGAAATCCTCTTGGGTCAAGGCCCACGTGCCCTAACCCATTACTGCGCGCGTGTGCACGCTGGCAGGCCCACTACAGCCCGCGTGTACCTAACAAAACACAAAAATAGGAAAGTTGCCGACGGGACAAAAATCTATGGGTCAGTTAACTGAAACTCCCGGCCATGCATGGC
>SNQJ01S0004768.1:271893-294629 GCA_010110895.2 Picea sitchensis
CAAAGGAACTCTAGCCCAAAATATCCTAGCTCACCAGCCTATGTGTTCATTTAAATTTATATCATTATATGTACAATTGGGGCTCGACCTAGGGGTATTACATTCCCCTCCCCCTTATTTATGCACTGTCCTCAGTGCGATATATACACATATACAATCAAAACATCAAAAGTATTAAAAAAGATGTGGGTATTCTTCCCGCATTGCATCCTCATGCTCCCAAGTTGCATTCTCAAGACCGTACCAAGTCCATTGGACCTTTACTAGCCCTATGGCTCAATTTCGGAGCTTCTTGATCTTCGGATCCAATATGAAAATCGGTTGCACTTAAAACTTTCCTTCTTTATCCACCTGAATCACATTCCAATTAATGACATGATTAGATTCAAGTACATGTTTTTTAAGCAATGATACATGGAATACATTATGAATACACATTGATGCAGGTAAGGCAAGCATGTATGCTACAAGACCAATCCTCTCTAGGAATTCAAATGACCCATAATAATGAGCTGCCAACTTTGAACAATTTCCCAACTTTAGGGAACTTCTTTTTCCCTTTACTTTTAAGAACACATGGTCACCCACTTTGAACTCTTTGTGGGTTCTTCCTTTATCCACATTACTTTTCAGTCTAGCTCCAAATCTAACCATGGTCCTAGTACAAGTATAGGTACGGGTGATAATAACAACAAGATATGGATGATAGCTCAATGAGTAAAGGAATGATGATAGAATCCTCTGAAAATGAACTAAGTCCAAACTATATGTATGTGTGTTCCCAACTTGACACTTGTCATGTTGGGAAATGCCTTGGGCCCACTTGACCCCCACTTGTTCCCATCCTTAGAAATTAGGATAAAATAAATATTCATACTTTATACTTTAAGGAATATCAATATAATATTCCTTTGGGATTAAGCCCCCCTAACTTATCCCCTTTTCCTGAAATTTTAGCCCCCTTTCCCTATCTAGTGGAGTTTAGCCCCCCATACTCTTTTACATGGTTTTTCTGCAACAATGATGTGTTTTCATTAATATTTGTGTGTGATTACATATTACAATGATGGCTCATTGGCCATTTTAGCATATGTCTCTCCAGCCTAATAACCACACAGGCATTTGGCCTCAAAATACATATACGCAAAGGAACTCTAGCCCAAAATATCCTAGCTCACCAGCCTATGTGTTCATTTAAATTTATATCATTATATGTACAATTGGGGCTCGACCTAGGGGTATTACATTCCCCTCCCCCTTATTTATGCAYTGTCCTCGGTGCAATATATACACATATACAATCAAAACATCAAAAGTATTAAAAAAGATTCGGGTATTCTTCCCGCATTGCATCCTCATGCTCCCAAGTTGCATTCTCAAGACCATACCAAGTCCATTGGACCTTTACTAGCCCTACGGCTCAATTCTGGAGCTTCTTGATCTTCAGATCCAATATGAAAATCGGTTGCACTTGAAATTTGCCTTCTTTATCCACCTGAATCACATTCCAAGTAATGACATGATTAGCTTCAAGTACATGTTTTTTAAGCAATAATACACGGAATACATTATGAATACACATTGATGCAGGTAAGGAAAGCATGTATGCTACAAGACCAATCCTCTCTAGGAATTCAAATGACCCATAATAATGAGCTGCCAACTTTGAACAATTTCCCAACTTCAGAGAACTTCTTTTTCCCTTTACTTTTAAGAACACATGGTCACCCACTTTGAACTCTCTGTGGGTTCTTCCTTTATCCACATTACTCTTCTGCATATCCTGGGCATCCTTTAAATTATGTTTTATTCTCACCATCATCTCTTCCATTTCCATGAGTAATTCTGGTCCAACCACTGCTCTGTCTGCTGGGTTGTCCCATCTCACTGGTGTGTTTCACTTTCTGCCATAAAGTGTCTCAAATGGGCTCATCTTTAGAGATGCTTGATACCCATTTTCATAAGAAAAATCCACCAAATTAAAATAATCCTCCCATTTGGATGGTTTATCCATCGCATACATCCTCAACATATCTTCAATCACTTGATTCACCCTCTATGTTTTCCCATCTGACTCTGGATGATAGGATGTGCTAAAGTTCAGATTGGTCTGAAATCCTTTGAATAATCCTTTCCAAAAATTTGATGTAAAATTTGGATCTCTATCAGACACAATTATCTTGGGTATACCATGTATTCAAGCAATTTCTCTCATACAAATATCAACAATGTTGGTTTCCTTGTGAGTGAGCTTTACTGGAATAAAGTGGGAAAATTTAGTAAGCTTATCCACCACCACCATGATGGAATCATGTTGCTTGCTTTTTATGAGAATATTGGTGATGAAATCCATTGTTACAACTTCCCATTTCCACTCAGGAATGCGCAAGGGTTTTAGAAAACCAATTGGGTGTCTATGATCAGCCTTGAACTTTTGACATTCCAAACACCTGGCAATAAAATCAACAATTTATTTCTTCATGCCTGGCCAATAATATTGGCTCTTGACAGATGCAATAGTTTTCTAGTAACCTGAGAGCCCAACATAAGGCACATTATGCATTTCTTTTTATATCATATTTCTCAATTCCTGAAAATTTGGCACATAAATTTTTCCCTTGTACATGAGAATTTCATCCACTTTTAACTCAAAATTCTCAATTTTCTACTACAAAATACCTTGCTGTAATTTTTCCTTTATTTCCATGTATCGTTGATCTGATTTAACACCCTCTAAAATTTTGTCTTTCAAATATGATTTGTACATGCTAATGGTTGTAGCATGCATCTCATGCACCCTCATGTCGAGTGCATCAACCACCTTGTTCTCTTTACCTTTGATATGCTTTATATCAAAGTCATGTTTGCTGAGGAATTCCAACCATTTGTTTTTCCTGGAATTTAAAGTTGGTTGTCCAATTAAATATTTCAGATCACTATTGTCTATCCTCAATTCAAATATTTTCCCCATGAGATAGTGCCTCCACATCTTCAAGGAATGCACTATGGTTGCCAATTCTAAATGATGAGTAGCATAGTGCCTTTCATGCTCATTTAATTTCCTTGATTCATAGCATACCACATACCCATTCTGACTAAGAACTCCACCAAGTCCGTCTTTACATTCACCAGTGCATATAATGAAGTCTTCATTTGGATCAACAATCTTTAATATTGGAGCACTTGTTAGTAAATGCTTCAAGTGTTGGAAACTCCTTTCACAATCCGATGTCCTCTCAAACTTCACACCCTTCTTTTGCAAGGAAGTGATTGGGTGTGAAATCTTTGAGAATCTCTCAATGAATCTTCTGTAGTAACCTGCAAGTCCCATTAATGATCTCACCTTAGAGACATTCCTTGGTGTTGGCCACCCTTCAATGGCCTTCATCTTTTTTGGGTCCACTGTTATTCATTCCTCTGAAATGATATGGCCCAAATAATGAATTTGTTTCTGGTAGAATGAGCACTTTATCAATTTGGCATACAATTGATGGTCCCTCAATACTTATAATACCATTCAATGTTGCTCATGCTCTTCCTCATACTTAGAATATATAAGAATTTCATTTAGGAATACAATGACAAAATTATCTAAATAATCTCTGAAAATATCATTTATTAAACACATGAAGACATCTGGTGCATTTGATAACCCAAATGGCACCATTGTGAACCCATAATGACCATACCTTGTTCTGAAGGAAATCTTGTTGATGTCTTCTTATTTAATTCTTACCATATGATAGCCTCACCTAAGATAAATATTGGAGAATATATTATCATACTTCAACTGATCAAAGAGGTCATCTATCCTTGGCAAAGGACACTTGTTCTTCATAGTTACCTTGTTCAACTACCTGAAGTCAATGCAAAGTCTTAACGTTCCATCCTTTTTCTTCACAAATAATACTGGGGCACCCCAGGGTGACACACTTCAGTGTATATACCCTTTCTTCAAAAGATCTCCAAGTTGCATTTGAAATTCCTTTAGTTCTGGTGTGTTCATCCTATAAGGGGTCCTAGATACTGGGGTTGCTCCATGCATCAGATTGATGGATAAATCAATATCTCTCTTGGGTGGCAATCCCAATATTTCTTGAATACATATTCAAACTCCTTTAGGAATGCATAATCTTCAATACTTGGCACCTTATCTTTAGGTGTCTCTTCCATATGTGTTGCAAATATTTGACACCCTTTCCTAAAACATTTCTTCAACTGCAAGGCTAAAACTTCTCTAATGGTTACTTCCCTAGGAATTCCCTGAACTGTCCTTAACTTCCATTCCTCATCCAAGTAGGTAAAATCCTTATTATAACAGTCTAGGAAAACATGATGTTGTTCCAACCAATCCATACCAATTAGGCAATCATATGAGCCCAAAGGTATGATATTCAAATATTCCCTTATGTTTAGTCCATTCATGTACATTGGGCATGCCTTAACCATCTCATTAATATTCCTTTTAGCTCTTATAGCTAGCTGCACTAACCAAGGTTTTCCAAGCTTGTTTCTTGGCAATTGAAATATTTCCACCGTGTTAGGATGTAAATAACTATGATTAGATCCTGAATCAATGAAAATAGAAATGGGTTGGTTGTTGATCTTACCTTCCACTTCAATCATATGTGAATGAAACTCAGCTTTCCTTTTATCCAGAGCTACATAGATCCTTAGTACATTTCTTCCCATGTCCTCCATCGTATCAGCCTGCTAGATATTATGAACAATCCTAACTTTTTCATCTTTATGTGGAAAATCTTGGTACATGTGGTCTCCCTCCCCCACAACCCTAACATTGAATGTGTGGTTTCCTTTGTCTTTGCTCCATTGTCTCTGTCATTCTGGGATCTTTAGGAGTTGTCTTCCCCTGATAATTATTTCTAAAGAATGGTGGCTTAGTCCCTTTCTTCCTCTGTTCCATATTATTTTTCTTCTTGTCTTCCCAAGCTTTTTGGAAAGTTGGTCTTCCTCTATGTTGATCATAAAGGAATTTATCCTGCCTTAAAGTTTCCTTTAGTGTCTTGGGATCATCATATTGTATCTTATCACTGATAAAATATGGAATCCCACTCATGTACCTCTGAATCTTAACCTGTTCATCCTTGATGAAAGAAACATGTTTCAACAAATCTAAAAAACTTCTTTCATACTGATTTATGGTCATACTCCCAAGCTTGAGTTCAAAGAACTCCATGATTTTCTTATAATAGTAACGTTTGGTCAAGTATTTCTTTTGAAAATAGCTCTTGAATTCCCTCCAAGTAACCTTCTTCTCTTCAATGTGTTGCACCTGCACAAATTGGTCCCACCACATTGATGTTTTTCCTTTGAGCTGATAGACGGAAATTATTCGTTCTTCTTGTGAGGAGTGGTTATGTAACTGGAAGTAATTCCTCATGCCCAGTATCCAGGTCTCTGCATCCTCATCCTTCTTGTGTTCACCATCAAATGTAGGAGGTTTGATATTATTCATCTCTCCCTGTAGCTCATCTACCCTAGACCTCCTCTTATGCTTCCTGATAAGGGATGGACTTGAACTATTATGTGCTCTCCTAGTTGAATGCCTTGGGGAGTGATGGTGATGCATGCCAACACTTCTTGTTCTTATCCTCTCATTATGTGATATGTGACTCCCTCATTTTCTTGAATCAATCTCCTTATCCATCTTCTTCTCTATTATGTCCAAGCTCTACATTGACTTGATGTTGAAGCCTTCTAGTTGCTCCTTGGATTTCATAAGCCTCTCATTATCATCTTTATAACTTTGGACATCCTTTTGCATACTTTTTATGGTCTCTACCAAGTTCATTATTTCCTCCTTTCCTTCTCCATGTCCATTCAAATATGTACCTTCATTACCCATACTGACATACATCCCTTTGATATCATATTCATGGTTGCAATCCCTCTGTTCATATTCCATGCCTTCCATGCTTCTGAAATCTGTGTCGATCCTATTTTGATCTAAATTTTGTTACTCTGCAAAATGTGCAAGCAACAATTTTTGTTAGACTAAATAATTTAACAAATTCATGAAAACTATGTACAACTTTGTTCCAATAATGCATCGGAATTATTTATTTTGATTCCTTCTGAAATTAACTACCTTGATCAATTTTCTGGGTGGATATCTAGACTCTTTTTTCCAAGACCTTTCCAACGCCTACTTCCTTTCTCAATTCCAAGTCTTGAGCAGAAAGTTGTGGTCATTTAAATATTACACATTAATTCATTTTGTTCACCCCTCATCCATGTGCAATTCTTAACTGTGCATAGGCATCCTTGCACATGCTCCTTTGGATTTTTGGCAGGATCCCAATCAGGTTCCTTCATCATCATGTTTTGGACAATATGTCCAAGTTTCGCCTCTATCTTGGTTCTAGGCTGCTAAATAGAGCCTATTGAAGTTTCATCCCAATTATTATTTTTGGTCCTAAAGCTACAAGTACCTTGTATGCCCTCTTAAACATTTTTAATGTGCCCAAAATTTTAATTTGGCTCCATGGATATATTCTATGGTCCAAGATATTTTCATAAACTACTCATGTGTCCCAATCCAATTCCAGATTAGGAAGTTATCCCCCCCGGAAGTTAATTGGGTCTTAAAATTTACTCTCCATTGTTTCACCTGTAACTCCCTCATACTAAATTCCTTCTTCCCTCGCTGCACTATAGGGGAATCTTACCCAATTTTTCTTCCCATATATGTTCACATAAATCAAAATCCAGAGAGCAGTTAGACATACCTTCAACCATACCTTTACCGTGTAGTAGTTAGAGACCCTTCTCTCCAATATGCCCCAATCTTTGATGCCACAACATAACCTTTTCTCCAAAGACTGTAGGATTTATTTATTCTTCAAATCCAGTATCATGAACAATGGAACTATTACACCCACCACTAATAGTGCTTCCTTGCAGCTTATACAGAGTTCCAAACCGAACTCCCTTCAGCAGCACCATTGCTCCTCAAACCATCCTGCTGGTTTTCTTTTCAGATATTGTTTTTACCCCTGCATCGTCCATTTTTCTTACAAAAATGAAAATTTTGGCCAATCCTAGGATGTGAAGAACACAGGGTAGTGTTCTAATCCTTCCATCTATGAGCCTCAACTTTACTTTTCCTCGACCTATGATTTTGGTTTTCGAGTCATAACCTAGGAAAATATTACCTCCATCATACCTTTCATATTCAGAGAACCACTCCCTATGGGGAGTCATATGAAAGGATGCACCTGAGTCAACCAACCATGCCTTATAATATGCATGTATTCGTGAAGAATCCAAGTACACCTCATATCCTTCTTCCTTGGAGGTCTTCTCTTCTGTAGAAGGAGATTCTTCACATCCCTTCTTTTTCTCAACTTTGGATCTACATTGCTTCTTGTAGTGCCCTTCTTTTCCACATCTACAACATACATTTACAAACTTTCTGGGAGACTTAGATCTTCCCTTATAATTATATCTCCCACTTGAGGACTTAGATCTATTTCTTTCCTGGGTGCGTCCTCTTGCAAATAATGCATTTGTGCTATGTCCTTCCATGTTCTTTTGTTTCATCGCCTTCGACAATAAGGAAGAGACCACTTCATCAAACTTCAAGGCATTTGTATTACTACCTATGGCCACAACCATACTATCCCACGAGTATGGTAAAGATAAAAGTAAATAGATACACTTATCTTCATCTGAAATTTTAATCTCAACAAACACTAACTGACTTACCACAATATTGAAGATGTTCAAATGCTCTGCCACCAAGTCTCCATCTCTCATCCTCGGGTTATACAACTTCTTTCTCGGGAATAGTTTATTTACTAGAGACTTAGACTGATACGACTTCCCCAACTTATCTCATAAATATTTGGTTGTAGCTTCCTCTGACACATTCAGTAACACTGAATCTGAGAGACACAATCAGATTGTGCTCTTTGCCTTCTGATCCAACTTTTTCCAGTCATCTGCTAAAGTTCTTATAGGTGCAGTACCTGGATCCACCGCGATCCACTAATCTCTTTCCACCAACATATATTCCATCTTGAGCTTCCACAACTCAAAAATTTTCCCATTAAACTTCTCGATCTCCATTTTCGAATTGTTCGCCATTTCTTTTCCCCTGAAAAATCAATACCACAGATCTCCCACTGTAACAAGGCTTATCACAGTCCCGAGCCAAACCCTTGACCCCAAAGGCATCCCCCTAAAGCCAACAAATCTCTGATATCAAATGTAGATTTTAACCTTGTACAATATTTTACTGCAAACATATTTTCAATAAAAGAACAGAAAAGATACAATGGAAAATACACACATTACACAGAGATTTTCCCCTGAAAACCCAAAACTAGGAAAACCATCATATTCTACATTCATTCATAGTGATACATTGTTTACAATATAATATACATACATGAACCAACGACATACAAAACCCTAACCCAATGACTTGGATTAGTCAACAACCCTAATTCCTTAACCGAAAATAGAAAACCATCGAGAAAAACCATGTGCCAAAAAATAGACAAACAATGGACACAAAAATTGAGGTGACACGAAAAATGAGGCAAAATGTGACATGTTTCCCAAGGAGAAAAAATTCTCAGGGGCACTGCCACCGAACCCTCACTCAGGGGGGCTATCGCCCCCCTACACGCTCGACGCAACATAGAAAACATTGTACCTAGTTGGGAAAAGAATATAACACATACCCAACACCCCGCATATCCGAATGGGAGAGAAAGGTTGATTATGTTGTTGTCAACAATTGCCAAAAAGCCAGGGAAAAGGTGGAATAGGACTTAAAGAATTCACTATTGATCTATGCATAACTTCACAAAGTGGCACACAACTTAGTGCACAAATGCCATCTACCCCAAATCGAATAACTTGAGAAGATGAAGATCGATGAGCAGATATATTTAGAGGTCAAGATAAACATGAAGCAGAGGCAAACAAATGTTAGGGTTGCAACCAGGGTAATAGTAGACCTTATGGATGATCATTGCATGAATCCAACTAGAACACAACAAATTATCCAAGCCTTCATGGTCAATTTGACAAGAGACATTAATACTCTCTTGCAGAATTCAACATCTCATGAGGCTTCCTTGGAGTTGCTATTGTTCCATAGAGTTGTCTTCGTTTCAAGATAACATGAAATTTGGGAAGCCTACCTCAAGGACAAGAAAAAATGAAGAGGGCATACCAACCAATTCCAAATTACTCCCAACCACCTTCTATTTTGTATTTTTGTCACATATGCACAATTTTGTACTTATTATAACACATGTCAAAATATTTGCGAGGGGGAGATGAAAAGACATGTAACTTCTTCTTTCCGAATTCAAGAAACCCCTATAGGAAGTTACTTAGGAAACTATGAGTAAAGGAAAAGACCCATTTTGAAGGGGCTCATCAACCATTGTAATTTCGGAGAATTATTCTCTGAAACAATATTGAGAAGCCCTCAAGGCCAATTTTTCTGGAGAGAAATATTGTTTACTAATAGTGAGTTTACTTTGAACTACTTCAAGTAATCTATTGGGCTATCTGTAAATATTGTAAGAATGTTGTTTCACTTATATACTTTTCTTACGTGAACATAATTTTTCTGCAAGTGTCGTCTTTTCTCTCTTATTAATTGTTCTTATATGATGAGCAGTTTATGTATGTGGTTGTGTATCTTAGACTAATATGGTTGTGAATTTATATGCATATGCTATTAACCTTGTATCTCTTTAACAACTATCTAGAAGGAGCTTTGACAAGGATTTCTAACATTCCCGACTACTTATTAGCTACTTCAGTTGCTCCTAGCTAGGATAAGGTAAATTAGATTTTAATTTTGCAACTAGTTTAGTTTACATTTTCATACTCTCTTGCATTCAAACCATTCATTCATCCCCCAACCCAATAATGGAAACCATGCCAAAATATGGATGGGTCTCCTAATCCAAATGGTGCGTAGTCTAATTGGGAACTCGTATTGGGGAGTACCCTTATCTGTTGAAGGTAATTTTTCTCGCGTCAACAGAATTGGTGCTAGAAGAAGGGCATGAATTGTATAGATAGTGATAGCATTTGATACTCGCATGGTCATACTTCTAATAAAATTCCCATTAGCCAACAACTAACGCATATTTCTTCTAAGTAGGAAATTACTTTTGAATACTCTAACCCTGCATTTGAAAGTCACGTTGTCGGAATTCTTGAAACTAATCATGAGACTTGGTACGTTGTTTCTAATGCAGAGTTTTCCAAAACTTGATGGATTACCCATTTATTGGCTAAATTGCTTGGTCTCTTACCCATATATTTATCACTACCCGGGAAGAGAGCTTCCTGAATACCCATTAATCAATCCAATGTTCTTTTCGACTCCATTGAGGACTTGGTTGAGGTTTCCTTACAAGAAATACCTCAGCCTTTGGACCAAATTCCTCCTACTCCTCCAAGTCCTACCCCTCCTGGTTCTGAACATCATTATGAATATGAACACTCTGAATATGAAGAAGACGACATGGCTATAAATCGAAATGTCATTCCAACATGGATGTCTCAAGGAGCTTTAAATCTACCCAGACTAATCCATGACCTACCTAAGCATCTAGAAAGACTTATTTGGAAGTTTGATCTGGACAAAGAATGTTCCTCATAATATCACATTAATAATTTCTATTTGGAAATATGGCTCTTTGATGTCTGACACTAAGATTTTTTCTATAGGAATTTCCCTTATACTTTTGAAAATAAGGATTCCACACGGCACTATAATATCTCCACTGAATTTATAACCAGCTGGGATAATTTCTAGAATGCCTTCATTGGTAATTTCGGAGATGAGAAAACTCCTACAATGTTGTTTAAAGAATTAGTATCTCTTAAAATGGAAAAGTAGGAGAAGGTCAAGGATTTAAACTGATATTTTATTAGCATCATGAACAAGTTCCATGTTGATGTTTCCCATGTTGAATCCTTAACGGTAGAATATTACACTTCAACATTACACCCCTTCCTAGGCATGTTTGTCAAACGAGCTGGAAAAGCTACTTTAGTGTTGAAATTTGAAGAATCCAAGGAGGTTGAGAAGGAAATGTTCTCTTTAGGAAGCCATCCCACATCCGAGGAAACCAAATCAGCCAGAAAAAAAACTTTTCTCCTGACTAAGCCTCCCAAAAAGGAACCCAAAGACTTAGATAGTGTAGTCAAGCTAATAAAGAATTTGTCCAATGAAGTGGTAGACCTCAAGAAGATTTCCAATGAAGGATCCTCCAAACAAAAACCTTTCCATCCTTTCTTTAAAAGGAATGATAACCCACCTAAGCCACCAGAGACCCCTGGTCTCACATTAAACCTCAATGACTTTGTCATGTACAATTTTTGTTCCTATCACCAGATGAATCATTTTGAAAAGACTTGTCCTCAATGGATTAATTCCATGACCTTTTTCATTAACCAGTTATTAGACTAGTAGGCAGTTGTCGATGTCCAAACCTAAGAACTGGAAAAGGAGGAAACCAATGAGGAAAAGGACATCATGGAAGAATCTGCCATGTTTTTATGGGACTACCATTTAGACTCTGATGACAAAAAGGTTGAATAAATTTTTGTATGGGATACTCAAATCACGAAATTTTTTCCCAAAGATATAATTTGTGCATCAATGGGGCGGTATCCAAAACCCCTCTACCTTATAAAACTGGTCTTTCTCTTAGAAATACAAGTCCTCCCACATGTGCACAAAATACAAGTAATCCTTCTCAAGTTAGTAATACCCCCATCATTTCTCTGTATGACATACATTCTCTTCCTCAGCAAAGAGACCTCATTATTGATACATTTAAACTCACGACCTCTCAACGGAAGACTACTAGTATAGAAGAAAGCACTTCCAAAGCTATTGAAACTAAGACCAAAGAGAAAATTGGGACAAAGACAATGGTGAGCGTAGCTAGTATAGGGTCACATTATATATCCCATGTCCTGCCTTTCCTCCTCACATTTGAAACTTTGAATTTAAATGTGCACAATTTCTTAGCAGACTTTGATGCTTCTTTGGAACCGATGTTGTACTAAGTTTGTCAAAAGATAAACATTGTCCCGGAGGAAAGCACAACCAACAATATTCAATTAGACAGATAAAATGTTAAATTAATGGGTGAACTTAAATATGCCATGATTAGATTAGATTTGATCCTAGAGTACATCATATTATTGATATCATTGTAGTATATATTTCAGAAGCTTATGGTTGATTTTTTAGCAGGGACTGGTCTGCAAAACTAGAGGGTTATTTCTCCATAGATTGGACTCATCTATGGCTACCATATAAGGGAAGGACTAATCAAATCAGATTTGAAAGAAAATCTCGCTTGAAGCACATGGTAACTGAGCTCGAAGGTAAGAACGAAACTCTCATTTTTTCTCATACGACATTGGGAAATTATTTTGTAGACACTGAAGTTCGTTTCTATACAGTGCAACCATCTTCATTTCAACCAGACAAACAATCTTAATTGTACTCAAACTGACACAAATGACCGTAAAATAGTAGAAGTAGGTGATTTTTGTTTCACTGACTCAATTATAGGGACTTACATTTGAACATTGTTCTTTGATGGCTCCAAATAATAAGAAGGAGTCGAGGCAAGTTGTATACTGATTGATCCTGAAAAACATAAAACCATGATATCCTATCGCTTGGAATTTAATTTCACCAGCAACACAATTGAATACGAAGCCTTGGTCCAAACTCTGAAAAAGGCTATTGATATCAAGGTAAAATTCCTAAAGGTTTTGTGGTGATTCGAAAATAATCGTCAGACAAGTAAAAATATATATACATTGTTTGTCCCCCCACCTTAAAATCCACCAATAAGGGGTATGGAATCTGATAAACACTTTCGATGCTTTTAACATTACCACTACACCTCGTTCTCATAATGTCTTTGTTGATACTTTATCTAACGCAACATCTAGATTCACTCCTTTGAATAATGGTTTTACTGTTGAACTTCTTTTTAGACCTTCTATACCCAATAATGTTCTTAATTGGAGGGTGTTCAACAATGAATCTCAACTAGTAGACTTCCTTACTAGTGCAAATATGTTCTAGGATTTTGTGATAGATGATCAAGTACACCAACATAATCTACAGGAATATTGGGATGAGGAAAGCAACATCAAGAATAACTTGTTGTTCGGAATCAAAGAAACATACCTTCACGCAGTTGGTCAAGAAATATCCAGATGTGTTTACATGGACATATGAAGACCTAAAAATGCATGACACTTGTATTATTCAGCATATCATCCCTATCAAATAAGTTTTCAAACCTTTTCAAAAAAAAATTAGGAAAATACATCCCACTCTTGAGTCGTTGATACAAAAGGAGCTAAAAATCTATTAGATGCTCAGATTATTTTTAAATTTTGACATTCGACCTGGGTTTCAAATCTAGTACTAGTTAGAAAGAAGTCTAAGGAGATCGGAATGTATGTATATTTCATAAATATGAATCGAGCCTCTAACAAAGATTACTATATCGTCCCCCCTATGGAACATATACTCTATCTTATCTCTGATTTGCATATGCTTTCTCTATTAGACTAGTTATGTGGATATAAGCAGGTGCTCGTAGAAGAACCTGACCAACTAAAGACCGATTTCAGAACTAAGTGGGGAAAATTCACATATAGAAGAATTCTCTTTGGCTTGATCAATGCAAACACAACTTTCCAAAGGGAAATGGACATAGCATTGAAATATCTGATGGATCAAAGTGTGGTGATCTATCTTGATGATGTCACGGTGTATTCCAAGAAAATAATCGATCGCCCACGCCATTTGAAATAGATTTTTGAAAGATGTAGGAAGTATGGTATCTCTTTGAATCTGAAGAAGATCATCTTTGTTGTTTCAGAAGGAAAGTTTTTGGGGTGTATCATTTCCAAAGATGGGATATTTTTCGATCCAAAATGTACTAAGGTTATCATGCAAATCTTGTTGTCGAACAACAAGAAATCGATGCAATCATTTTCTGGAAAGATAAATTTCATATGAATATTTTTATCCAAATTTGTTGAGATAGTCAAAACTCTTCAACAGATGATCAAGAAATATGCACAGTTCAAGTGGATGTCTATTGAGAAGGAGATTTCAAAAAATTTAAAGCTTCCATACTAGCAACCCCTGCATTACAAAGTCTAGACTTCTCCAAATATTTCTTGTTGTACATGTTTTCCTCTAATCATTCCCTTGCAGCAGTGCTCACCCAAAAATATCAGCAAGGGAATGAATGCCTCATAGAATTCATGAGCATAGGTTTTCAAGGTGATGAACTGAACTACCCAACAGTGGACAATAACGCAATCATTTTTCACAAATCCATAAAATAGTTCAAACCTTACATATTAAAGAACCATACCAAGGTAATCGTTCCTCACCCAGTTGTAAGATCTCTATTTGTACAAAAGGAGCTGGGAGAAAGACAAGGAAATTGGATGACAGACTTACAAGGATATGACCTAGAATTTAATCCCACAACTATCATCAAAGGTCAAGGCCTTTGCAAATTATTAATTGAGTCCATGTGGCATGGATTCAGAAAATCAAATGGAAGAGGGATGGAAAGAAGAACCAATATTGTACGCACAATAACCTTGCTACATATCAACATTAGATAATTCATGGTACAACGATATCAAGCAATATCTACAACATGGAACCTTTCCCGAACACCTTAATTCTAAACAAAAAAGAGTGTTGAGATTAAATTATACACAATATCAGTTATTCCATGGTATCCTTTTCATAAGGAACTATGACAAAATTCTCCTCAGATGCTTGGAGAAATAAGATGTCGACAAATTCCTCAAGGAACTTTATGATGGACCAACTGGAGGAACTTTTGTAGGAGAAAATACAACTCACAAAATTCTGAGAGTTGGATACTATTTGCCTACGGTGTTTAAATATGTGCATGCTTACTCCCGCAATTGCAATATTTTCCATAAATCTGTCGACATAGAGAGTAGGTTTGATGTTCCTCTCCAACCTATAGTTGTCAAAGAACCATTTGAACAATGGGGTTTAGACATCCTTGGTTAGATCAACCCACAATCATCTAGACAACATAGATACATTCTCATAGCCACTGATTATTTCACACGATGGATGGAAGCCATACTGTTAACTAAGGTAAATGAAGAAGTGGTGATTACATTTTTGGAACAACTCATCATTACCAGGTTTGGAGTACCTACTACCTTTGTTTTTTACAATGCTACATATTTCTCTTCTTTGAAATTAATTGAGTTTTCTTTAGATAAAGGAATCATTTTGAAATACACAACTAACTATTACCCCCAGGGAAATGGCCTAGTTTAATCCACCAATAAGAACCTAATATGTATCATAAAGTCAATTGTAGTAGATCAACAGAGAAATTGACATAATTCTCTACCTAGCACTCTCTGGGAAGATAGGGTCACTCCAAAATCATCCATTGGAACCTCCCAATACTTTTTTGTCTATGGAAAGGAAACCATCCTTTCCCCGAACATATTCCTACCTCCCCTCCAAATTACAAAGCACGTGGGAGGGAATGTCATGCCATCTAGAAAAGAATAAACACCTTGGTTAAATTGGAAGAAGATCAGGCCAAATCCAAAACAAAATTTGATGTTCACTAGCAGACTATAAAACAATGGTTTGATATGAAATCTACTGGTGAATTTTTTTTTTAGGTTGGCGACCTGGTTCTAACATGGGACAAGCGACATGAGGATAAAGGGAAACACTCTAAATTTCAAAAACTATGGCTAAGCCCTTTCATGATTAAGGAAAATATTGGTTTGGGAACGTACAAGTTGCAAAACCTTAAAGGGGATGTGGATCTGCTCCCCACTAACATCCAAGTTCTCAAACACTACTTCAACTATCCTTTCAAGGTATCTCTCCTAAATAAAAGAAGTCAATCATCTCTTCTTTCTAAAAATTTTGTTTACTTTTCCTTTTTCAGTTTTGAGTGATTGTTTTCTCCCTTACACCTTTTACCTTCATGTTTTTTTTTATATTTTTTGATAGATTTCTCTCTCTCTCTAGACATTTGTTTACCCATATTTCCCAAAACATTTGGTGTTGTGAATCTTAACATAATCATGAGTGTGGCACACTAGTACTTGGAATCCCGAAAATTTGCATTTCACTTCTAAACATGACTTTTATTTGTTCTCGAAATCATTGTTATGGATGGCTTGAGGTTAGAACTCACAGAGGAACACGATTTAGTGATGGATGGTTTTTTTCAATCATAGTCTTGGAAAGAATGAGCTAATGGTCATACCCCAAGAGAAAGCTATGTGTTTCATGTGAAGTTAACAAACCAGTGCGATCATTTGGGAAGCATTTGTGGCAATCAAGGCAGACTGCGCAAGAAGATAGCTCATCTATAATCAAGCTGGAAGATATCACCTTCACACATGTCATCCCACTTGCCTTTAAAGGATAACTATAATCCCCCCTGCCACCTCCCTCTATAAGTTAAGGGAAATTTATTTTTTTAAAGGTAAAGCCTCGGGGAAAGGAATTCCAGCTCATATGGGATATGCAAGTATCCTCTATGGGGCTATGGACACTCACTGGTAGTGGAGAAATGACTGTGACTCCATCAAGACTATGGACGCTCGCTGGAAGTGGAGCAACACTAGGAAAATGCACAATCAGCTTGTATTTTCATCATTCCTGATGCATAATTGCCTTGTAGTGCCTCACTTTCCTCCCAGATATGGCTCAAATTTAAAAACAAAATATTATGATTAGAAATACTTGCCATTTTCAACTCTGTCTCATCACAATAAATATCAATGGGACCTACTCACTCTCCCTCTGGATTATGCATAGTAGTCGTATTGTTCTTCAAACCATGTCGTCTATATGTTCAACAATTGATATTCATGGCTTTTCCCAGCGTTACGTGTGAGTCATCCTTACTAATGAGTTTTATAAACATCTCCTTCATGTATCAATGGTTGAAAAAATTTCAACCGTTGATAAAACTGGCAACAATCATCCCTTACACATTGATATGATCGGAAGAAATCTTTGTATCATCATCGATACATGGAAATCATCATTTTCGTAAAGTATATGTTGGGCAAAAATGATGGCCTTAATCTTTAGTGTCTAACCATTTAATTGAAGAAAAGTATGATTATCCTTAGAAAGTCGTGTTTTTCATTTCGACGATGATCATATGAATGGTGTCAATATAGCCATTCTTCCTTTATCGACGTCGTTCAAAATTTAGGAACCGAAACGCCCCTCGTGTATTGGTGACTAATCATTTTCTGAGCATCGATATAAACAATGTGTATCGACGAGAATCACATGTTCTGCACCGATATATCCATGCCCCATTAATTGGTGAATATATTGAGATATGCACTGATGTAGCTCGCAACATCAGTAGATAATCTTGATGTTGATAACCTAGGACATTTGTACGATGGCACTAAATGTTTTATCGACAAATAGACTTCACTCAAGTGGGGTGAAGTGTATCAAATTCTTAACAATCAAACCTTCTCCCATATGGAAAACGATAACCTCAATCTCCAGATGTTCATAAATATCATAAAATCCAAACTATACAAGATGGAAACACACACAACGATGTTTCTCTGTGTGAAGGTTATATCATTGATTGTAAGGCATGCTAATATGGAAACCAGATACATCTTACACTCTAAAATCCACCCAATCACCTTCTTCAAAGATTTTATAATCACTTCCTATTACCACTTGGAAGATGAGGAGAAATTATTGGACGAGAAGCTTATAAAGAAGTTCTCACACAAGCCAAAAGAGATTCTAAAGGCCTAGTACAAACCCAACAAAGTATTCAAATCAATATCATTAGGCGAGTACCCCACCAACCTGCTCAAAATGCCATATCAATATGCAATGGCCATGCTATGCAGACTGTATGGGGAGACTGATGCTTAGAGGTTCAGGATAACCTATGTGCCCCTTCTATACTATGTTGCAAATGTCAGATCAACCTTTAACTGAGCTGACATTTTATTGTCATCTTTGGAAGTATCACTTAGAGCAGCAAAGAACACCATTCTAGGGGAATTCCCAAGCTTCCACGTGTCCTTGTATCTCTTGGACATGATGTGCGTATGCCACCCATTCCCACAAATGGGTTGGACCTAGCATCCCAATGATCCCCCTATCCACATCCACTGGAAGATACTATGTGTTGTGAGTCACAACAACCCACTAAACCTCTTCATTTTTCGTGGGTTCCCATACTACCAAAATTTTGTAAGGTACTAATCTTCTATATACCTAAATAGTTATTTATTTATAATATTGATGCTTGTATACAATCTCTGAAGCTAATATGAAATATGGTTTATTATTGAACTTAAACCCGTTGTATAAATCCATTTCCCCATTTTTCCATAATCCCTTAACATTTTTCAAAACTCAATTTCTTGTAAAGACTAATCCCCCATCGCTATCCATATAATCATGATCAAATATCGTGGGAATTCTAACTCCGACTCGCCATTGCACTTCATTTTTGAATTCCCGACGACGATACCTTTATGATCGTTTCGACGAAAACCTTTCTTCCTTGTTTAATCTCTTTGGAATAGAACCCTACATGTGTTGCCATGTATCACCGACAATGATACTCACACTTCGATGAACCACATCATCCCATAAATGAAAAATGTTGATTGGTTTCTAGGATTACTCTAGGTTTATTTTGAGCTACACTCCAGTGGGATTCCATCATTTCCTTATACCTCATGACATAACCTTCACAAATTTTCTTTACCCATACGTGGCCTTTCCCATTGACTCATCTTTTTGGTGAAATATTGTCGGTGAAACCTTTTTCATCATTGGTGAACTTGACAATATTACTTATATTCTCTATGTGAAATATGTTGACGACGAAACAAGTTAAAGAAAATCGTCGGTGATATCGCTTTGGAACTCTTGGACGGTCCATATCAATTCAGTGCTCCGTGACGACATCAGAACTGTTAGAATTTTTTCCATCTCACATGACCTAGCCCACACAAATTATTTTAATAGAATGTCAAGTTAAAAGGAAAAGTTTGTCCTTAGTGCTCGAATTACAAGGTCTAATGAACTTGTCGCCACCCCTTAGCACTTTCTTTGAGATTAACTACTCGTATAAGCATGTCATCGTTGGAACATTACCTCCCAATTCTTACCGACTAAACTTTTTTTTTTGTAATTTCCCGACGATTACATCGACGATTTCCCTCATTTATCATTTCTTCTTCCCTGATGATATGGAAATGGTCATGAACACAGAGTTGTCTACCCAAAGTAGTTATGGCATATCGTACTACTCTAACCAAATCAAAGTTGCAACGAGTTTTTCATTAATTGTTCGTGGGTTAGGGATTTTTGGGCAACATTATAACCGTGTTAACACATAATCGACCTCAATCATCTGCAATTCCACCCAAAAAAAATCTCACAATGTTGCTACAAGAATTGGGTAAATTGTAGTGTGAGCAATAGTCTTCGAGCTAACACATAAATGTTGTGCAAGTTGTTTCATTTGTTTATTATCTATAATCAGTTAAAGTGTGAATTAATTTAAATTGATGGCATGATTTATGCAGGTGAAAAATTGTCTCGTATGCAAACCAGAAAGAGGAAAATCCAAATAGGGGTCGTGCCTACTCTTATTCTGGAACAAACTTCTCTTAATATTTCCAACATGAACATTCATGATGGAAGAGAACGCTAACTCAACTATGACAAAATTTATGGCCTATTTCAGAATGAGAGATTCCCACCTCAAGACAAAGACATCGACGAATACAAGAATATACACAAAAGTGAGATCGACATTGTAACATCTCGTCCAATTTTTTTTCCCTACAATGATGGTACACTATGGTGTTTCACACATGTGAAGAAATACATCAGGATGATAACCAATGCATCAGGTGTTCCAATTGCATCCCTTAATAAAGAGGACATCAGGATTCAGTATACGACCCTGGAACCCACTATCGCACTAGATGAGTCTTTCCTGGACAAGTTCTAGGTCGATCACACGGACTTAGATTGGCCATTGAATATGGGAGAAATATATGTCCCAATACATTACCCGAAATACCCATATAAGATATTAAATGCAATGATTTGCAAGATTTATGGTGAGGAGACTAGCATCCACTTCATAATAGGGTGGTTTCCAATGGCCTACACAGTGGTTAAGACCCGAAAATATTTCAACCGGGCTTCAATTTTATCATTTAGTATCTGATCCGTAGGATCTTTTAATGAATATGGTTGAGTTTTAATTTTGCATGCGTTAATTAACCATTTGAGAAACTTAATGAAAGAATGAGAAAATAAGAGGAATTATGACAACCATATACACATGTGCAAATCTGAAAGGAAATAATAGACAGCAAACCATAACACGAGAATTGATAACGGAGTTCGGCACAACGTTGCCTATGTCTCCGGGCCTTTGTCTCTGTGGGGGAGGCTTCTTTATTTCTGTTCAAAAACTCAGAAGTACATCGCAACAATGCCAATTGGCTACAAGACTGATATGGTCATGTTCGTCCAGATCTCAAGAACCCTGCAAAGAAAATGGCACGCAAAACGGATGTCCGGAGCTCCCAGAAATGGCCCGCAAGCATTTGCTCCTCAATAGCTTCCCTGCATAAAAATGGCTTTGGCTTGGCTTCCCTTCACCCTAACTCTGCTCTGACTATCTCATGGCCTCAAAAATGCCTGGTTTATATAGATCTGAAGTTGGTTATCCATCCCCAACTTCCTCCCAAAATTTGGGCTCCAAAAATGCCCTATATCTCCCAAAAATGGAGAAAATCAATTAATAACAGGCATATAATCTTTTAAAAATCCAAACTATACAACAAAAACCCAAAATTGTATAAAATTAGGGCGCAACCCCCAAACTGGTGCACCCTCCTGGTCACATCGGGCCATGTGGCCGAGCGCTAGCCCCTCGGGCTATGCGCTGGCCCTTCCCCTGTGCTAGCTCCTGGTCGTGGGGCGCTTGTATAGGTCCACGGGCTTATCAATATAACCCCCCGCGTGCTCTTGTCGGATCAGCTCCGGGTCACATGTGACCTACCCGAGAACCGAGGGCTTGTCCCTATCCACTCCCGCACAAGTTTAAACCTCTCGTGCGTTGGCTCCTGACTACAAGGTGTGGTTACATGGTCGTGTGTTTTGTGCCAAGGGCTGGGGCTAAGGCCCGACCCTTTCCCCCGCCGAACATAACTTTAAACAAACATAAATAAAATGTTTAACATATATTTGTTAAGAACCACATGTGGAGCGGGCGGTTAGCCCGGTCTTGCCAGTCCGTTGCCTGGAGGATAGGTCGGGGGTTCGACCCCGGTGAACCCATATAAAATTTTACATAAACCATCAACCAACCACAGGGTGCCATGTGGAACCTGAACAACCAACCACAACTTGCCAAGTGTCCAATGCTGGATGCCCCACGTGTCTGCCATGTCACCATACCTGCCCAGTCACTGCTTTGTCAACCCTGCCATGTGTCTACCACATCAACCTGCCACCGTACCTGCCGAATCAGCTGTTGACGTCATCCCGTGCCACATGTCACCCTTACAGTGGTGACACATGTCATGCATGGATTGATCCAACTGTCTGCCCGTACACCACATCAGCCTACCATGTGTCACCTCCAAGAGTTGCCACATCACCTGTAAGGCCTGTACAGTTAGCATGCCACGTGGGACTGTACGAACTGTACAGTCATCCCCTTTTTTTGCCTGTTTGGGTTTTCAGATAGAACGCGATATCTTGCGCATACGGAGCTCGTTTGACGAAGTAAATATATGGATGGAATCAGGAAGACGAGACGGATGCAATGGAGTTGGTTTCATTGGATTCCAAGCACTTTCATTTTTGAGCATTTGTAAGCCTTGTCAGGCTTCTAGATCCGCTTCTGGATCACAGTTGCCTAGGGGATAGGTCGGGGGTTCGACCCCGGTGAACCCATATAAAATTTTACATAAACCATCAACCAACCACAGGGTGCCACGTGGCAGCCCATGACTGGGCCACGTGGCACCTCAACAACCAACCACAACTTGCCAAGTGTTGAATGCTGGATGCCCCACGTGTTTTCCACGTCACCGTACATGCCCAGTCACTGCTCTGTCAGCCCTGCCACATCATCCTACCACTGTACCTACCCAGTCAGTTGCTGACGTCATCCCATGCCACGTGTCACCCTTACAGTGGTGACACGTGTCACGCATGGATTGATCTAACTGTCTGCCCGTATGCCACATCATCCTGCCACGTGTCACCTCCAGGAGTTTCCACGTCACCTGTACGGTCGTACGTCCTGTACATCCAGCATGCCACGTGGCACTGTACGGACTGTACATTCATCCCCTTTTTTTGCTTGTTTGGGTTTTCGGATAGAACGTGATATCTTACGCATATGAAGCCCGTTTGACGAAGTAAATATATGGCCGGAATCAGGAAGATGAGACGGACGCAATGGTGTTGGTTTTGTTAGATTTTGAGCACTTTCATTTTTGAGCATTTTTAAGCCCTGTCAGGCTTCTGGATCCGATTCTGGATCAGTATCGTGAAGCGAGTTCGGGAATATCAATGTATGAAGGATATTGGTTTTTATATGTCGACA
>SNQJ01S0004768.1:307391-322407 GCA_010110895.2 Picea sitchensis
GGAAGGTAGTCACATGATCTTCTGGATCTTCGTTAGGCTTGGCTTCGAACTTTGGGATGTTCGAAGGAAACTTCGTCATTATAGGAGGCCAACGCGGATCGTGACAAATAGGGTCATTCAACAACCTTGTCAAATCTGGCAAGCGTAAAGTCACCAGGAAAGGTAGTTTGGGTTGTTGGTGATAACCTGGGAAAAAGGGGCCTGGAGTTTGACTGGCACCAGGCTGCCAGGAAAAGTTTGGTTGCTGGCTCGGATTCAGGTAGAAACCATGGCCCTGGCCAGCGTAAAGATTTTTCATATGTAGAGACATCATCGGCTGATTTCCCAAATAGGACATAGATTGTTGGGCATGCATTACATTCGAAGGACTCTGGGAAGGATTGCCCCATGCCGGTCCCGTGGGGATAGGCATAGTAGTTTTTTTGGGGTTCCATTGATTGTGGAAAGAATTACCCCATATCGGCATTCTGGATGAGGGAACGGATCCCTGCCCTGAATTCCAAGGTCCTACTAGGTTTTCCCCCTGTGCAAGAATAGTACCCTGCATAGGAGTAGATTGTCCAAAAATGGGGTTTCCCCCAGTCGGAAAAGCGGTTGATGAGAAGGTGTTGTTACCAAACGTTATGTTCGAAGAAAATGGTGTCGAACCTACTGGCATACTATGTTAAGGTGGTCCTTGACTCCCCGCTCCAAATAAACTATTGTGTGTAGGTTGCCCAGCGGATTGTTGATGCGAGCCACCGAGTGAAGGGGATGAAGGAGGGATATGACCTCCACCGTAAGGCAAAGCATTAAAAGGAGTAGGGGTGCCCCCTATGTGACCTTGCAGGGCAACGCTAGAGCTCCCTGCCCCTAGACCCAAAGTCTGTAAAGTGGAGTAGAAAAGTACAGGAATTGTACCTAAACTAGGCATCTCGTATGAAAACGGAGGGCCTGTCGCACTTGTGGTCGAAACCATGGTGGATCGGGCCATTGTGCGAAGTAGTTGCGGTCGTGACCATGGTGGTTCGGACCAACGACGGTGGGTTAGGAGGTGAAAACTCTCTTTTGGTGACAACCGTAGTGGGAATTGAAGAATTACCAGAAGGAGAAACAACATTTGTTTCCATTGTTGTGTGCAACACTGTCTGACGCTCATAAAATTAAATTGATACAATGAAAGGTGCCAAGAAATCAGTGGTTGGGGTTTTAGCTAGGCCAACAACAGTTGCTTCAAGGTCCAAAATGGTCGATTCCTTCGGGGGTTTGTCAGTCACAATGGTTTGTAACCCGGTCGCTTCAAAAGACCCTTGTTGGTCTAGCTTTCGCCTTAAAGGTGGCAGGGGTGGCTCCAGTGTAACCGACGGCAGGCCAAGAAGCCTTCGTGACCAGTGGAGCTTGGCATCCTCCATTGTGTGAGAAGATCCAAGACACTCTAAGGTAGTTTAAACATTCAAAAGTAACACACCCTAAAAAAAGAATCCCTAGAAGATAAGACAGGCAAACACTAAATTAATTGGAAGAACAATTACAACAACCAACACTAGAGCAACTTACCGGTGCAAGTACAACTCGAACAAAGAAGAACCCTCTGGGTATACTCTGCAAAGCATGGCCTGATTTCTATCCTAGGTACCACGGAATACCCCCATATTCACACATGTATGTCCCTAAAAAATATTGGAAACTAGGTTGCCAGCGCGCGAACAGTCACCAGGCGGGTACAGTCGAAAGTCGGGTAGACCACAATGAGAAGGGTATCGAGCCTGAAACCTGTCAAGGGTATCAAGAGAAAATGGTCCAGAAGACAACTGAGGACCTCAAATGGATTTGAGACCCATGAATCCCTGTGGCAAATGCAAACGATGGAATCCCAAAACAAGCCCTCTATATGTGTTCTCCACTGCGATTGGTCTAGGTTTGGAGGGGTTATCTCTGCTACCTTTCCGCACACGACCTCGTGTTTATCCCCTATGTTAGAGGGGGGTCCCATATAACTTTCACAACACTGGACTTAGACACTCCCTAACTCAGACTCCAATGTTTGTTTTTAAAATGGCCTTGAAGAGTTTCCTCTCCAACCTAATCCAAGGCCCTAATCCTAAACTAGTTGGTGAACCCTACAAACATAAAAGTCTAGTAGATTTTAAATTTAGCATTAATTTTGTGGATTTGTCTTATGTCAAGGGGTATGAAGGTGAAACTGATGATGTGAAGAATATAAAAGCAATGAATGAATAAAAAAGCTGGAAACAAAACTTTTACTGAATGCAAAATTTCAACAACTTTTCAAAAAGATTTTTTTTTTTAACTTTTCTAAGATTTTGGACAACAAACTCAAAGGAATTTCACTCGACTACGAGCTACTTATGATCTAAGTGAACTGCAAAAAACTTATGAAATAAACGACTTTTCCCTGGCTAATAATGCAGAAACACACTTTTCAACCAAATACGAAAATGAAAAGAGAGATTTTTTTATTTATTTAAATGCTAGTAAAGCAAGAAAGGAAAAATACCGACAAGAAAAAACCAAGACAAACCACTCTGTCCTAATTGCAGATCGCAAAGAATCAGGTCAAAAATCACACACTAGTAATTTTATTTTTTAAAAACAATGACTCTCACACTTGTCTAAAAACCTTAAAAATTCTTTTATTTTGATGACAACTTTTTTTTTTAACTGAGAAAAAGTAGGCTAAGGGTAAGATTAATCCTAAGCTATTGACTGCTCAAACAAAGATTCAAGCACCTGAGAGGAATAATTCTTTATCAAGGGACAGGATGACTGCCTTACCCTCAACAAACAGTACCCTGTACAAGCATGCGACTGTTAATCAAACAGCACGCGTGAAAACACGCGTTGGGTAGAGACAGAGGGCGTGTACACACGGGATGATCTTGTACATGCCGCGTGTATATCTAAACTCTGAGAAAAATGAAAATAGACAGACCAAACCAGTAAGAGACCACTGATATTGATAACCAGGATCCCTTTGAAGGCTTCAACACTCTTTCTAACAGAAAAACAAATAATATAAGGAAAAATGATAAAGAAAAAACAATCTGAGATAGGACTGCTAGCAAGAAAGACTCAAACAAAATTCCAGAAAACCCCCTGAGAATGTGTGATTCTGATAGGGAAAAGGATGACTGCCTCTGAAGCTCTCTGAACTCTACACGCTACTGCTACTTCTATAGCTAGCGTTCACACGCAGGCTATAAGAGAGTAGGTCGCGGGTACACGCATGTAGACCTTATGCAGACTGCGTGTACCTCTATGGGTCCCGAAAAACACAGTCAAGAAAAAGACAAGGAAATATGGTATGGAAAACCAGACTCCCTGCTAGCTCAGACCTTACAGAAACTAAAAGAAAAAACAGACAAGAAAAACTAGTTTGTAAAACTACCCAAAAACTAAATAAAATTCCAGGAACCCTAGAGAGTCTCCCCAATATGGTCGCCAATTCTGTTGTTGGGAAAATCTCCCCACGGACTAGCAAATAGAGTTCAGAATTTGCATGCAGATATGACCGAAGATAAACTACTTTCTACCTTCATCCCTAGATTTAAATCCCCTTTTCTTAGTAAATGCAAGGAAAGATCAACCTACCACATTCCCGGTGTTCGATGTTGATCCTCCGTTGTGCTTGATTACTTGTTCACAATACTCCTTCCAAAGTTGACCTGCATCCAAGACAAGCAACAACTATGCATGCATCCTACTCATATACTAACGGGTTAGAAATCCAAAACATATACTAATCAAACTATAAAAAGTTCATGAATTGGGACAGGAAAAGCATTCTCTTTATTACATTGAATGAGTCAACTTACAAAAGTTGAGATCGGCCACCACTCCGCGAACCTGATCCTGGGCTCCTCTTCTTCTATCCTCCAACTGCTTTTCTTTGAACCTCCTTTGGCACAAGGAAAGGCTAAAGGGTTGGGACAATGGGAATATGTAAATGGGCAGATTTTCTTTGCTATATTCTTCCTCTTTCAAATGGGACCCCTACCCCTTATTTTATAGGCTAGAAGGAGCTAGGTATTTGGATGAACCCTCGGCCATGCATGGCTGGGAGTTTTAGTTAACTCACCCATAGCTTTTGTGCTCCATCGGTAACTTTCATTTTTTCATGCTTTTGTCGGTCCACATGGGTTGTTTTGGGTCAGCCAGCATGTACACGTGTGCAGTAATGGATTAGGGTGTGTGGGCCTTTACAAAAGAGGATTTTCAAAGAGTTTTTCAGCAATGCTTTGGCAAAGAAGGGATATAAGTTGGCCTGATGCCAGGTAAGCATGTGTGGTGCAATTTAGGGTTATAACAACTAGATGATGGAGGATTTTCTTGGAGTTGATTACACAATGGATGAAATTTGAGATAAAATGGGTGCACATCATTCTGGTGAAGAACTCTTTATGGTGCAACCTCTTGTTGGGAAGTCAGAAATTACAAAAACTAGTCATGGGAATGTCTACTCTCCTCCTAGAATTCACCCACTAGTGATTGAAGAGGTAAGAACTACAACATTGTTAACTCCACAACAGGGAGGTCAAGAGTGCCAGAATAGGGGTTCATCCTTCCTACCTAGATTGAAGAGTGTGTGGCGAAGAACTCCTAAATGAAATCAGGTGGATGAAAGTGGTATAGAATCACTTTAAGGTAAGTTACCTAGTCGTACTATTCATTATCATTTTTAAAAAATAATTAAATAATACTTTGAACCAAAATCTGATGTCGTTAAATGTCCATTTTTTTGGCTTTGTTAATCTAGAAGTTTGGTTGTCATTGGTAGAATTTTAGGCATTAAAACAGTCAAAAGTTTAGAAACAATTCATCATATTGTTAGAAACCTTATGTAAGATTTTCAAATAATTGGTAAGAAATCTCTCTCTAAAGACCGAAATGTAGCCCGATGTGTCTTGTCACAAACAATTGTTATCAAGATCACAAGAAAACATTGTTTTCACCAACAAACATGTCATCTCATGAAATGCAATATCAAAACACTTATAAAGTATTCTAATAGATGATATAGCCTCGACACAGGTGGCCCAAAATATTTGTGGCCCTTCATTGATAGGCTTCCTCATTCTTACATGAAGTTAATTGGAGCAGTTAAGGAACTAGTATAGGTTTTTTGGCATGAAAACACTAGGCCTTCTTCCAAACAAAAATATGTACTAAACTTGAGAAGGGGATCTAGGGACCATGAACCCAATATTAAACACTTTATTGACATTACAAAGATAGAATTGTATGAGAGATTCGAGACAGTATATAGTGCACTTAAATTGGGACAAAGATATTTCCATAAATGCAAGCCTTGGTATGTTCAAATACACACAATTTGTAACACTCACACAATATATATATATATCGTGTATTGCATAACACCATTTTGCAGGAATGCTCAGTTATATTGTCGTTGTCATCATCTAAAGACTTTATTCACAACATTTGGTGTACAAGGCCATAGGGTTGTACATCTTGTCAAAAATATTGCTTAGATGGGACATGCCCCAGGTGCAATGGAATGGAATTATTGAGCAAGTGCATCCATGTAAGTGATGAGTATGAATTGGGAAGGAAGGAGGTTTCCTTGCAAAGATTTAAATATGTTGTGTGTGATATTGATGGAGGGAAGGAAAGAAAAAATATACAATTTATGACTTCCCATGTACGAGTATGTGACTTCATGAAGGGCTTCGTCAAATAAACATGACAATATGTTCAGCATGTTCATCTGGATTGATGGAAGGAAAAGAATTTTATAATATGCAAAGATACATTTCCCGTTGGTATTGTCTTACCAATGATTGATTTTGATGAGAACTACACCCTTCAACCACAAAATAAGATTCAAATCCAATATTATCACTGAGAGAAAGTCATCATAATGGTCGATATCACATATAGCCATGGGCCAGATAGTAACGAACAAAATAGAGTTATTGAAGGAGTATAACTTCTACATAAGTGATGATCATTGTCATGACTTAGCCTACATACAACATTTCTTTCAGTTGTTTTAAAATCACCTTTAGGAGAAGAACATACAGATGGATCAACATTGGATTTTATCAGTTGGTTGTATAGGATAGTTCTTGTGTATTTCAATGGTTGTGTATGTTTCACAAAAAAATTAAGGTACCTCACATTTGGAACTATTTCAACTATGTGCATGAGAAAGGGGAGCATGATGGAGCAGGGAAATGCATAAAAAGGCCATTACGAAGGAAAAAATGAATTTCACAACTACTTCCCTCATTCGAGATGCGGAATCCATTGTTGAATGGTTTTCTTCAGTAATAGAAGAGGGAACAAGAACCCTTGAAGATTGATCACACATGAAAGGAAATGTACATAGATATTTTTGGGAGGTGTTCGATGTAGATTGATCACAGTAGTATGAATGAAAAAAATTCTAGGCAATTCGTGGATTCCATTCAATTCGAACATCACATAATGAAATAGTTGAAATATGGACGAGAAAACTCTCTTTCTTCTATGGTCCACGTAGTAGTAATGAATGGGTTGATTGTGAATCGACAAATTGGGTTGATAGATGGGATATTGTATCGGTCCACATTGGTCAATGTATAACTATGGAATTATCCTAGTTGGAGGAAATCCAATCAAATATTTCAACAGATTATGATCATGTCTCAGATCTCATACTACCAGGTTCAATGAAACCTTCTATTAAATTTTGAATAATTAACATCAATGTTTTATTCTTTGGTCATATAGTGGACTCACGCATTGGAACTCCATTTTTTGAAGGGCATATATACATAGTGGTTTCCCCAAGAGGTAATGAATGGGGATCTGATTACTGGCTTACACATTTCTTAGAGGGAAACTAGATCCTCGTGTGATCGGTAACTTACTATGAAGGCATTCAATTTATTACTAGGTCGATGGTTATTAAAGGAGAATATCTGACACAGGGTGGAAGAACATAGAATAAAGGTGGTTATGTATTTCAATATTATAGACCAGATGAATTTGTATACCACTTTACGAACTTGGTTGTTGGTAAAAACTTCCAAATAAAAGCAATGTCAAGTAAGAACTCATTAAAGGTACGATAATTCTTTCCTTACTTTGAGCACAAGAATTTAATGTATACCATCAATATTAGAAGTGATCATGATGGTCTACTTGAATGACCATAGTTATGTAAAAGGAATAATTGAGCAAATATTTAATATTTATGAATGATTGAAATCTTGGCTTCATTTTATGGTTTTTATGGTATTCTTGTATTTTGTGCTTTATTTTTGTTGTTAGGGAACTATGTTTAGCCTTCCCTTGACTTTCCTTGCCTTGATTTTCTATCCTTACCTTAACTTTCCTTGCCTTACCTTACCTTTCCTTTCCTTTCCTTATGTTTCTTTTCCTACACTTGCCTTTCCTTGTTTTTCCTGACCATGTCATGTCATGCCATGGTTTTCCTTGTCATGCCTTGCCTAGCCATGCCATGCCTTTCCTTCCCTTTCCATTCCATGCCATGCCTTTCCATCCCATACCATTCCATGCCATGCCTTGCTTTTCCATGTCATTCCTTGCCTTGCATTTCCTTTCCTTTCCATACCATGCCATGCCTTGACTTTCCACATCATTCATTTCCTTGTCATTCCATGCCTTGCCTTGTCATGCCATGTCATTCCATGCCTTACCTTTTCATGCCATTCCTTTCCTTTTCATGTCATGTCATGTCATGTCTTGCCTTTCCATGTCTTTCCTTTCCTTGCCATGCCATGCCTTTCCTTTCCATGCCTTTCTTTGCCATGCCTCTCCTTTCTTATAAGTGTTATGTCATGCCTTGACTTGACTTTCCATGTCATTCCTTTCCTTTCCTTTCCTTTCCTTTCCATGAAATGACTTTCCTCGCCTTTCCATGCCATTCCATGCCTTTCCTTTCCATGAAATTCCTTGCCTTTCCTTTCCATGCCTTTCCATGCCATGTCATTCATTGTTTCTTCTTCCCATTCCATGCCATGTCTTGACTTTCTATGCCATGCCTTGTCTTTCCTTTCCATGCATTGCCTTTCCTTTCCATTCCTTTCCTTTCCATGCCATGCCATTTTATGTGTTTCCTTTCCTTTCCATGCATTTCCTTTCCATGTCATGCCATGCCTTTCCTTTCCTTGCCTTGCCTTGAATTTCCATGCCATGTCTTGCATTTCCTTTGCTTTCCTTTCCATGCCATGCTTTTCCTTTCCTTTCCACTCCATTCTATTCCTTTTCATTCCATGCTATTCCTTTCCATGCCATGCCTTATCATACCTTTCCTCACATTTTCATGCCATGCCTCACCATTTATTGTCTTTCCTTACCTTTCCATGACATGCCTTTCCTTTCCATGGCATGTCATGCCTTTCCATGTCTTCCCTTTCCTTTCCATGTGATTCCTTACTTTCCTTCACTTGTCATGTCATGCCATGAATTTCCATGCCTTTCCTTTCCATGCCATTCCTTTCCATATATTTCCTCACCTTTCCTTTTTATTCCATGCCTTAACTTGCCATGTCATTCCATGCCTTGCCATGAATTTTCATGACATGCCATGCCTTGCATTTCCTTTCCTTTCTATGTTATTCCATGACATGCCTTTCATTTCCATGCCATGCCTTTCCTTTTCTATCCATGCCATGCCTTTTATTTTCATTCCATGCCATGCCTTGTCTTTCCATGTTTAGCCTTACAAGGTGTTAAATTTTCAGACATATGTAATAAGAACTAAGTAAAACCCTAGTTCTAGAGATCCTCAAAAAAAAACTTTTTTAGGAAATGGAATGACTGCAGAGGGGCGTCATTAGTTGAAACTCGATGCCACATATCCAATGTAACTGAAAATTCATCCATCTGAGACCTAGTTTTATTTTTATTGCAAGTTGCAACTTGGATCCTCAAGCCATTCAAGAACATGTTGAAAATTTGGTATGGGGGAATAAAATCCAAACCGAGCAGCATAACATAGTTCTGTAGTTTGTCACACATATTTTTGGCCAAGGTCCATGCAACCATGCTACCCACAAACGTCTAGCACAGTATTCTTGAAAATCAACCTCTTGTTTAGAAATTGCATTATAATGCCTCATTGAGAAAAACCCTAGTTTCGGAGATCCTCCTTCAAATGTTTTTCAAAGCAACAAAATGACAATGAAGGAGACCCACTAAATAAAAATCAGTTTCATGGATCTAATGAAACTGACGGTTCATCCATATGAGTCCTAGTTTGAGTTTTATCATGAGTTTTAAATCACCTCCTCAAGCCATTCAAGGACATGTTTGTAATTTGTTCCGGGGCATAAAATCCAAACCGATCAACATAATAGATTTTTGTAAGCTCCCACATTTTTTTTGGACAAGGCCCATGTGACCACACTACCCACAATCACCTGGCACAATGTTCTTGAAAATTGACCTCTTATTCAGAAATTGAAATATGCATCATTGACCAAAGCCCTAGTTCCAAAGATCCTCCAACAAATTATTTTATGAGAAACAAAATGACAATAGAGGGGCCCCACTATGATAAAAATTGGTTCCTTGGATCCAATGCAACTAACGGTTCGTCCATCCGAGTTTTGGTTTGAGTTTTATCGAGAGTTGCAACTCGTCTCCTGATGCAGGACCATCTCCCACATCAAGCGAGCCAGCGTGGAAGGCAAGAGACAGTTGGGCACACGCCAACACAAATTTTTAAATTCCTTTAGATTGTTGCGCCATCTTAAATGAAGTCATTTAAGATGAGACGCACTTGTAAATGTAATCATACCTTGATCCATACACTCTCGTCTGAAGTAGATGGAGGCATTTATGTTGAGATGAAATAGGTACATAGAATTTAATATTAGATTAGACAGTTTTAGAAAGAAAGAGGGAAACGGGATATAAACACCCTCATTATGCATTGTAACATAATTATGAGCATTGAGAAGAGAAGAAAAGAGCTGTAGAAGAACACCCATGTATAGGGTTTGAATTAATACAAGAGGTTGATTCAAATCCATGGTTTTGTGTTTGTTCTCTGTGTATGTATGTTGAATGCTATGCTCATGAGTATTTACTTCCTGTTATGCATTTGTTTTACATGCTATGTATGAATGATTTCTTGCTGAGTGTTTGAAGTCTGAGAAAGGAAGTAGAAGAAATGAGTTTTAATTGTTTCTCTATCTGAGCAAGGATTCCTGCAAGGAGTGCAGTTGAAGTCATTGCAGTTGAAGGAGTTGCAGTTGACAAAAGGCAGGTAGTTTAACTCTTGTTCTCGTTCACCCAGAAGTGAAATTGGGTTATAGGAGCTGTGCAAGGAGTGCGCAGGCTAAGGAAGGTCTCATTTGTGAATCTGAGTGAAGCGTTGAAGGATTGTTGTTGCAGGTGTGCACAGGGTCGAAAGAACTCAACACTTGGAAGTGTTTGAGGATTGATGCAAGGAGTGCACGTAAGAATCTTCTCTAAGACTCAGAGTCGTGAGAAAGCACAGGAGGGATAAATCCTTTGGAGCTATTGAAGATAGCATAAGGGGTTGGAGCGTATTCAGAGGTTCAAGGTGACGGAGGTTTGTGTCATAGGTGATTAATTCTGGGAAGAAGTTCTTGGTTCACTTCGTGAACGTATCAAATAGGAAGAGATCGATGATCAAGATCTTGTGGGGAGGATTAGCGAAATCCCGTCAGCCATTGGATCTACCAAAGAAGCGAGGAGGTTACGGTCACGTTCGAAGTCCAAGCTCTAGGGGTCGCGAGCCGTTGGATCATTGATCAGTTACCCGTCAACCGTCCAACCTGACAGGAGTTGCACAGAGTTTAACCCTCGTGAGCAGAGTAAGAACCCTGAGAAGCGTTGGGATATTGAGGCGTCGAGGTTCACGAAATCGAGATTTACNGATCGGGAATTTCCATAGCGGAAACCCTGAAGTGATCTGAGTTGTCCACCAGCTGGGACGCGTGGACAAGATCAGAAGCCCATCAGTATTTCGATCATCACGACTCACGTAGGTAAGTAATTTGGGTTTTAGCATCCAGAGAGACCCGAGGATCAATCTGAACCTTCCATCCACTAGGGACGCATGTCAGGAATCCTAGAGAAGTCGAGGATCAACATATCGTAAGTTAGGAAGATGAGAAGAAGCTGCAGCTTGGAATCACGAAGCCCGATTCTCCGAAAGGAGGAGAATTTCTTGTGGGACCTTCTTGATGCCATATCAGCGTAACAAGGTACCGAGAATTTCCATGGTGAAATCCCCGAAGGAGCGAGGACCATCCATCAGTTGGGAAATGTGTCAGAAGTTCTGACGAAGTCAGGGTTTGGCGTATCGGGGGTCTTGAGGACAAGGAAACCATTGCATCAGGAATCGCGATATCGCGAAACATGATATCCTGACAACTAAAGGAGCGTGGGGCCATAGAAATTAGTGGAGGACAGGTGGCACCCCGTATCGGCGTTCGGGGAAAGTAAATTCCCGAGACATTGACCTTAGGATTCACGATCCTACGAAGTCTGAAGTCCCGACAAGATAAGGGACTGTTGATAGTCAAAGTCGTGAGCTCATCGAAGTTTCGGCACATCATGGTTGGGGGTTCGGTAAAACCTTTTGCTTGATATTGCGAGTGCTAAAATCTCGATAGGGAAAATCCTGATAAGAGAAGGAGTGGTCAACATTGACTCGTATTGGGTTTTGGGGATTTGAGAGGACCAAACACTCGACCTTTGTATTCGTGAAATCACGAAGTCTGATTTCTCAATAGAAGGAAGGGAGATCCCACGAGAGAGTTGTTGTGGGTGAATATTTCTCGATAGGGAAATAGAAGAGGACCTTTCAGTTCTTCGGGCCGAGGAAGGAGGAAAGATCCTGTGAGCGGTCGTGCTCATGAGAGCGCGCCGGCGTCAAGTGGTATCAGAGCATAGAAAAGATTCTTTGCTTTCTGTAGCAGAGAAGAAGAGAATTCACCATGCCACCGAGGATAATAGATATACAATCACTCGATCTAGAGGAGGAAAGGGAAACACCCAGGGGAAGGGGTAGAGAAGTGCAGAATCCATAAGTAGGAAGAGATCTGCATAACTTACGCGCTAGAGTTGTGGACCTGGAGATAGGACAAAGGTGCACAGCTGATGTAGGATATATCAGTGAGTCTGAAAATGAAGATGATGATGGACATGGAGAAGAAGAAATCCTAACAGAAGATGCAGCAACTGAGCACTTACTTAAAGTTGTTGCAAGAATGGGTGCAAAGGTAAAAATGGACATTCCAGTTTATGAGGGAAATCTGGATGTAGAAGAGCTTCTAGACTGGATTAGAGCTATGGACACCTACTTTGACTATGAAGATATCGAAGAGGACAAGAAAGTTAGGCATGTCGTCAAGAGATTAAAAGGACATGCAGCCTTGTGGTGGGATGAAATACAAGCGGATAGGCGTTGCCAAGGCAAGTAGAAAATTAAGAGCTGGGACAGGATGATTGCAAAGATGAAGGAAAAATTCATCCCCAGGGACTATCAAATTTCTCTGTTCAGGAGGATGCAGAACCTGAGAAAGAAGCTGATGACACTGAAGGAATATAGTAAGGAATTTTACAGGTTGAATATCAAGGCAGGTCATCGCGAAAGCAATGACGAAAAGGTGGTCAGGTATATGAATGGCCTGAGATATGAGATTCAGGATGAAATGAGCATGGTAACCATCCGGATTATGGAGGATTATTATCATATGGCTTTGAAAGCAGAAGAGAAGTTGAGCTGAAAGCAGAGTCAGAGGGGCAGAGGCAGAAGTCAACCCAGAGGCAAATCAGTTGCCCAGGAAAGAACCTAGAAGCCCAGGGATGACTAGAAGAAACCTCAGGCACGGACAGAGAGAGGTGGAACCTCACAGCGAGGGAAGCGATATGCTGAGCAAAGAGAACAACATACTGAGCAGAGAGGAGGATATGTTGATAATGATAGGTTTCCTCGTACTAGAGGTCGGGGAAGAGGAAGAGGTGGAGTAATCACATGCTTCACATGTGGAAAGAATGGGCACAAGTCTTACAAGTGTCTAGAGAAAAAGAAGGAAACTGGAGAGACTCACATCGTCGAGGCACAGAGGCGAGATGCTGAGGTGGAAGACGTTGAAGGTGGAAGATCACTCATGATGCGAAAAGTCCTTTTGACACTAGAGAAGGAGATGGAGAATTCAATGCAAAGGAACAGTATTTTTAGGACTGCTTGCAAGACCAAGGATAGGGTATGCAAGGTCATTGTGGACAGTGGAAGCATGGACAATATCGTTTCAACCAAGATGGTAGAGAAGCTGGAGCTGGAGATGACCGATCATCCAAGCCCATACAAAGTTTCATGGCTACAGAAAGGACATCAGGTAAATGTCACCAAACAATGCTTAGTTGAATTTAAGATAGGAAGATATAATGATAAGATATTATGTGATGTCATTCCTATGGATGTTTGTCATCTATTGCTAGGTAGACCATGGCAATATGATATAAATGTGATTCATGATGGGTGAATGAACACATACAGCCTGGAGAAGAATGGGAGGACACACATGTTGTGTCCAATAAAGGATAAGGAGGTGAAGCTGGAAGTAAGCAACATAGTACTTCTCATGAGTAGGAAGGAACTCCTTACCGAGGTTAAGAAGAAGGAGGATCCATGGTTCATTGTGGTCAGAAAACCGAGGATTGTTCTGACTAGCACAAGAGTGGATGATTTTCCAAAGGAGGTTCAGGAACTACTGGAAGAGTTTGTTGACATTGTGGTGGACAAATTACCTCGTTCGTTGCCACCAATCAGGAGTGTGAGCCATCACATTGATCTCATACCAGAATCCAGTCTACCAAACAAAGCCGTGTACAAATTGATGGCGCAAGAGAATGAAGAGGTCAAAAGACAAGTCCAGGAGTTGTTGGACAAAGGTTTGGTCAGGTAAATCTTGAGTCCATGTTCTGTTCCGATAGTACTCAGTTCGAAGAAAGACGGAGGCTAGAGGATGTGTACCAACTCAAGGGTGATCAAAAAAATAACCATCAGGTATAAATTCCCATTGCTAAGGATGGATGATCTGATGGACTACTTGAGCGGAGCGAAGTATTTTTCAAAGATTGATCTGAAGAGTGGATATCACCATATTCACATGAGAGAAGGTGATGAATGGAAAACAGCATTCAAGACAAACGAAGGTTTGTATGAATGGCTTGTTATGTCGTTTGGCTTAACAAATGCGCCAAGTACCTTTATGAGGTTGATGAATGAAGTCCTGAAGGAGTTCATAGGGAAATTTGTCATCGTGTACTTGGATGACATACTGATTTTCACTAAAACGGAAGCTGAACATCTGAATCATTTGACCATTGTGATGAATAAATTGAAGCAGGAGAAGTTGTTGATAAACATGAAGAAGTCCTCATTCATGAAGACAGAACTCATTTACTTGGGATTTGTTATTTCTGCAGATGAGTTGAGGATGGATCCAGAAAAGGTGGAGGTAATCAAAAATTGGCCATCACCGAAGAACATATTTGAGGTGAGAAGCTTTCACGGGTTAGCTAGTTTCTACAAAAATTTCATCAGTAATTTCAGTGGAATTAGCGCAGCGATGATGGATACAGTGAAGAAAAGACATAAATCTTTTCACTGGACTGAAGAAGTTGAAAAGAGTTTCAATTTGTTGAAGAGGAAGATCACGGAACAACCTGTTCTATTGCTACTGGATTTCCGAAAAACATTTCAAGTGAAATGCGATGCAAGCGGGTTTGCAATCGGAGCGGTCTTGAGTCAAGATGACAGGCCAATAGTGTATTTTAGTGAGAAGTTGAATGAAGCGAAAGTAAATTACTCCACATATGATAAAGAGTTTTATGCCATCATTCAGGCATTGAAAAAGTGGAGGCACTATTTGATTCCAAAGAAATTTGTTTTGTATAGTGATAACCATGTATTACAGTTTGTGACCCAACAGGAGAAGTTGAATCAGAGGCATGTTAAATGGGTTGAATACATGCAAAATTTCACATTTGTGATTAAACA
>SNQJ01S0004768.1:330521-363854 GCA_010110895.2 Picea sitchensis
TATAAGTTTTTTTCCACAATGACTTAAAAGACTTACAAAATGATACTTTGTAATTCAACATAAGACATCTCATTGCAGATGGTATTGACAATTGTGAGGGTGTTAACCTCCTCTGCAACTCTAATCTCTCAGCAATGCCAACCTACGTCAATTACAAGGATACAATCATGAAATTTAAACAAATATGCATAAAATCAATTCCATTCATGATACATAGAAATTGATCATCAACACATTATCTCATGATGAATATATCTATCATCGATGGAGATTCATTGGCAGGTGGAGTGCTTGGCTATACAACCTACTCTGAGGGAACATCTATTGTGGCGGTCTCGATCGATGGCATAGATGGAAATAGTGGTGGGGGTGGGTGGCATATAATTTCATCTATTGTTGATGGATGTGATGGAAGAGGTGGTGTGGATGGGTCGTCAGTGAGTGCATCCACTAAGGATGCACCAAATAAGCAAGATATTGGGGGTAAGAGGTGATGAACCCCCACAGGATGTACAAGTGATGTAATAATTCCTGGCCTGGAAATAGGTAACCCAAAATCCATGGTCAGTTGCCTAGGGATTGAACTAGTACTGTAACTAGTGAAAATATCACCATCCTACATACATATTAAAAATATTGTTATTATTACCAAATAGTAAATTCCAACAACATAAATACAACAAATTTGAGATTTAAATAAGATTTAACTCTACACATGATACATGTGAAGCAGGTAACTTGTTCATCCTAGGTGGACATTGCTTGACACCGCCTAGTCCTGCAACCTGTAGAAACACAAGAACATTATAAATTTTAGGATGCCAGAAAATAAAGAAATCATTATGGCAAATTTATCAAATGTGACACATACCTATATATGTGGAACCCTGAATGAGTAGGTTGCCTCTATTGATGCATTGGTGATGGATATAGACATCGATGCATCTATCGACGTAGAGAGTCTATTATATGGGAATATAAAATACAAAACATCATACAATAAAATATCGAAATAAATACACAAAATACTATATAAATATATAATGATGAAGAACATAAAGATGGTTAAGATACTAACATCTCCCATGAAGCTATGTTGTCCACTGGCCTCCATAGACCCATAGTAAGTCTGTTCGCATCTCAATCATATGTGAGGTTCACTTGGATGACTATTATGTCCATGTGCCATCTCCTCACTGCGCTTTGCTCTAGGGGTTGAAGGTATGACCCCTCTATCAATGTCACCAGTAAGCACCTCCTATCGAGATAGTGCAAAAAAGATATCATGTTGCATTATCCACCAATTCAACAATGATAGAGATAGATGTACATGTTGCAATCCCTATGCGACATGAGAATGTTGGACAAGGGGGTTAGGACTTTTCCTAGGAGGGCGAGAACCTAACATGGCATCATGCCTAGCATGCTCTTGGTCCTTTGCGGACCCTCGACCAACCCCTTGGAAGTCACCAATGTCAAATTAGTTCACATGGTGACCCAAAATAAATTATTCCCACAGTTTTCTCAAAAAATATGAAGGCACCTCCATGTTATTGCAGGGAGGTGCATCAAATACCATGAACCACCTATCCATCTAGTTTTGAGGAATTTGTGGGTGGATGCACCAATCAATACAAATGTGTTTCTTGGTGATAGGTGGTTGTTTTCTAGATTGTGAATCAATAAAAAGGGACATAAAATCTTGTTTAAAAAATCCAATTCTATAACTTGGTTTCTATCCAGTCCAATCCTATAAAACTCAAACATTCTAGCCCTCTATTTAGAAATAAAAGTTAATTTCCCTTGGGCACTTGCAATGGACCTCACAATGACGTCCAATGAAGTGGCCAATGACTCTCGGCTAGGTTCTCTGGTTCCCCTTAAATCATTGACAAGTGATATCAAAGTAGCCAACCCCTCATCAATATGTATGTTTATGTTTGGTGGTTGTGGTGGGTTGGAGTTTTTCTCTCCTTGGTTTCCCTGTAGGCAATTTTCATTGTCTTTGAGTTCAATTTTAATAATATTTTCTGCAATTTAATAAGGAAATTTAATAAGTGCACTTATAACAAAGGAATTACAAAAAACAATTTCATTTTATCCAAACAAAATCATTAAAATAATTTTTTGTAAAACAAAGAAAAACTATGTGTTATCTTTACAATGAAATTGAAAAAAACCTATACAAAATTAGTGAATTGTTGATAGATTTACATTCAAGTATTAATTATGTGTATTAATTAATTTCATCAATGTTTATTTTGTTTTCTTCAAAATTTTCATTGAACCAAACATTTGTAATGAACCTTGCTAACAAGTTTTCAATGCCATTGGAATTTACATTCATAACCCATGAATAATTGTTTTGTATTTTTGCTTAGCCAAAAGAGGAGACAAAGATAACAAAGGAAAGGGAAAAAAATCAAGAATACCTAGGTAGAGTTGGACACGATGGAAAGATCATGGGCTTTGCTCCTTCTCTAATGCTCGTTTTTACTTGCTCAAACAGAGAAAATAGTGAGGTGTGGTGTGCAAATGTGCACAAAATGTGCCTGCATTCCCTTAAAAAACAGGTACAATAGGAGCGTCTCGTGCGTATTCCTACCAGCGTGCCTATGTAGCACACCGAATGGAGGTTCGGGATTTTCCAAACCTCTAACATCATGAACATCGTTCTTGCTGACCCGCTTGCCACTTTTTCATCCACCAACTTTATGCATACACCCCTATATCATTTTCCTCAATAATATATAATTTTTCTTTTAATAATGAATCAAAATTAAGTTGAAATAGTGGTATTAATATTTTAGTCACAACATACTCATGGAATTATGAACATTAAAACTATTGGGTGTTTGCATCCATCATTCGAAGAACGAGACTCTTTTGAACGATAAAAATCCTATCAGCCAAGGAGTCCATGTATGTAGTACTTGGGCACCCTTCCTCTAGTGTTTTAGCTAGTGAACACTAGAAGGCATATGAATGGAGTTACATACCATTTGACACGTAGAGCTATGAATCATGGAAAATATTCAAGGAAAGAAAGCCATGGACGATGACTAAGCGAAAAGAAGAAATGTTGAAAGTCCGAATAAACCAAAAAGAAAATTTCTAAACACTTGAATTGAATGTTATTAATACATGATGATGTCTAGCGATCTTTGATGCTTCGAATATATAAACATGTCTAATAGATGGTCGAATGTGAATGTAGGATTTTCATAAGTGAATGGAAAAAATACGTACATGAAAGAGAAAGGAAAAGGAAAACATTAGCAAGTTAGGGGTAGCCATAATTTTGGTAAGTGTTATTGGGAACGTTGAGATTTTAAATTGTAACTATGATCATATGGATACAATCAATTTGAAAATAATACGGAATTGGTGGTTGCACTCATTCCAATTCTATCAATAAGGATGGTACAGCAAAGGCTCGATCTAATGAATTAATAATTAAATTTTCTAACATAAATTCATTCCTTCCTTTGATGAAATCAATATCATATCGACATGCTACTAATGCACTTTCGTATAATTTGCAAATTGGTTGAAATTATTTCTTGAAATCCTTTGCCACATTATTAACCTCTACAATCTTGTGTTGTATCACAACAATTAGGTATTTCTTTTACAAAATTTTCCAATATTTAAGATCAACTCAAACCAATCATCCACTCCTAATGTTGATATGTCACTCCCTGAAAATGGATCAAGGAATTGAATAATCCTAATATTGATATGGAACTCCCTGATAATGAATGAAGGAATTGAATAATTTGCTCAGTGTGTCATTGCAAAATTATCATTTAACGTCAACTTGCACAAATTAGTGATTAGAATAGTTTCACAATAATCAAATAATTTTAAGTGAGATCTAAAATAATGCATTTCTCTCTAATTATGTCCCATATTTGTTTCTTTGCAACAATTAAATGTCGTTTCCCCACGGCTTGGCTCAACCCCTCTTTTTCCAAATGAAAATTTTCACTTTGTATTGAATTTGGGTTTTAACCAAAATGGATACAATATTGTGCTCATACAATAAGAAAAACATGGGAAAAGCCAAGCACCATCCAAAAGATCCCGAGTGCAAATCCAATGCAAAAGGGGAAGATCCAAAACAGAGAAGGAAGGTCTGGTTGTACAGCCAATCCTCGCATAAATAAGAAGACAGAGAAAACATATCTCCATTGACATTGTTGTACAGGTCAATGCAAGGAGTGAAGAAGTGAAAACAACAAATGTCAAATATCGTTTGTTTCATCGCTTCCTCAATGAAACTCATGTTGCATCAATATCCTCAAAAATACTCGAGTTGGATTCATTCAATACACTAGAATAGAGAAATGTAGTGAGGATGGCACTCATGACCACCTGTCCAAAATTGATATGATAAAATACCAATATGATCTAGAATAGCTTTTTTGGATAGGATATCCACCTCCGAATTTTGCTCCCTGAAAATATGAGAGAAGTTGATCTATGTGAATGTCTATGTGAGATATTTTATTCGATCCTTCCATCATTCCAGAGCTACAACATGAAGCTTTCCTTTCTTGTTTATATAGTCTATGATTATTTTTGAATATCCTCTCACATGTAGATCCAAAATATTGTGACGAGATGCCAAAAATAGAGTGACAAAGGTGCCAAGAAGCTCGACTTTTGTGTTTTCTCCTATGCCACAATTAAGGGTACAAGTGATCAGAGAGCTCTAGGATTTAGCATTTTTCTGAGTTACCATTTCCCACAAATATCCAATGCTCGAGTCATTTTCTTTTATTACTTCATTAAGTTGAGCAAGTTGTTCCTTATTGGTGGCATTCATTCTTTGAATTTGACTAGTTAATTCTGAGACGTGAGCTTTATATTTTGTTATCCTTTTCAACATATCATGAACATTATCTTCACTACTGGAGAGATTGAGAATTTTATCATCCTCATTGACTATAATGAAAACATCAGATATAGGCTTGAGTTGTGGAACTTTCTCTAGGTTATCCTTTTCAACATATCATGAACAATATCTTCACTGTTGGAGATATTGATAATTTTATCCTCCTCATTGACTATAATGAAAAAATCAAATAGAGGCTTGAGTTGGGGAACTTTCTCTATGAGCTCTCATTGTAATTTTTCAACTTCAACCAAATGCTTCTTTGCAAGTTTCACCTTTTATGTCTTAAGTTGCTCTATCTCTTTGGATAGCTAAGAATTTAGTTATCTCAGCCTCCCATTTTCTAAAGCTAAAATGTCTCTTACTAATAACCATTGATCAATTATTTCGACTCTATTAACTCATGTCGTGGCCTTTTTAATTTGGTCTAGAAAATTTTAATTTTAGAGTCCTTTTTGTCCATTACACTTGTTATATTATCTTTCCTCTTGGAAGTATTAGCCACGGAGATGATTTTACTTTCCAAGCCCTTAACCTTGGTAGTTTTAAATGTGTTAATAGTTATTTCATTCCTCAGTTGAGTATCCATCTTGTTGATCGAAGTTTGTAGTGGTTATAGTGATATTTAAAACCATACGTTGTTGAGAAATTACATGGTGAGGATCATATTTCAAGATATCACCCTTATTTAATCCTAAAGCATAAATTGATTTATTTATAGTACCTATAGCGGATCCATTCTTAATAACAAGGGAAATAGTTGCAAAGTAGCTAGTATGTGCCTCTTTTGTATAATTTGAAGTTTATTATAGCTCCTATGGTACTAATATTGTGTTCAGTCTAACGTACATTTTTTATAATACATATGATAAACAATAGAAAGACTCTAATACGACTCATATAGTGACTAATTCTTTCTTGAAGTTAATGTTATGATAGTTACATGAGTCTGGGTGATTTACGGGCATATGTTTTGTAGTGCAATCATACCTTGTATTTTTCTATCATGTTCATTGAGATATGATTGAAATCTAGAGGGTTTGTTTCCATTTACTACTTCCTCAACGAGCCTTGGCTCCATAGGTTATTAAGTCCCAGTTATTTATCCTCCAACCCAATACTAGAACTAGTATTATATCTGACCATGAGTGATGGGAAGCCTTCAAGGTAAATGTTCAATCTCAAATTTTGTGTTTCATGATTTATTTACTATGCTTCTTTTGCCATTTACCCTTATTTTGATGTGAACAATGCTTGAACCATAGCCTATTATGTCAATGGAAGAAGACAATAAAATCTTGTAGTAATTTACAGTTCATTTTCCACAAAGAAAATTTCAAGTTAAAACTAAATAAAATTGATGAATGACTAAGGATTTTTGTATGAGAGACTCTTGCAACAACTCTCTATGTGACCATCTATAGCAGTTGTACCCAGGTCTTAGAAAGTTGTAATATTTTTCCAAATTCTCATGTACTTCCCATGCTGCAATGTAGAGTCCCCATTTGAGTTCCAAGCCCTTGAGGTGAGTATTGATACTACCTATAATTTTATGGATGCAACCACCAGAACTAGAAATTGTTGCATATGCATCTTCAAATGAGATTACATCTGAGGTATATTTTTTTGACATGTATCATAATGTTTGATGGTACATTTAACACCTTTGAACCATACCACACTAGTTTGTTCTCGAGACAATCCTCCTTATATTCTTCCATAGCAAAACTAGCCTCAACAAAGGCAAATAAATTGCATATTCAAATCTTGGAATGTTTTTACAATTGTTATTACTAATTCATGGCTAAAAGAGCTCAACGGGGGCATCAAACCAACACCCTTATAAAATATTACCTTCAAGAAAAGAGGTAAATGCTTCCAAATCATAATGCATGTTTGTATTTGATATTTTGATTGTATATACAAGAATCACATAGTTGTATTCAAATTAAATGGTCATTTTGATGACAAGTGTATTAGTTCGTAACTTTTCTTTGATTTTATTTTGCGGATATCTTCACTATTTTGACACTTGAAATCTCCTACCTCCATTTTTCCAAATGATGCTCTTTAATATGTCTTGAACTTTATTGATACTTATGACAGGCATTAGAGAGAAAAATATATAGTAATTAAAGTGATCCAGATTTTATAAGAAGAAAGAAATGAATATAGATTATTATCAAAAGATGTTTAACACAGAATAACAGATATATAATAAAATTGATTTCTATTCAATAAGGAAATAAGCTGAAAAAGTAAAATGCAATAGAAAACAAGCTTGCTAGAATGGTGGCATCTTATCTCTGAGAACAGATGTGACAGTTGCGCTCATTCGCAAGAAGATGATTACAATGAGGCTATGAAGGCCTTTTTACAATAAACAATAATGTCAAAAATCCTAGACATCCAAAAACCTAACCCTAGGAGATGAAGCGCCAAAATTCATGTGGGCCCATTTGGGTAAGTTAGTACATCAACTTCCTAGGATCGTAAATTTTGCATACGATCTTCATTTTAGGCACACGAAAGCCCATTGGAAAGGCCTATCTGAGGAATACACATGTTGTTGTCAGACTCTAACTCTATCTAAATTATAATTGTGGTGATCCCTAAAAACGTTGTTTAGGGCCTTAAAACAGCCTGGGAAATCAAGGACGCGAAAACTAGGAAAAACATATCAAACTGGAAAACTGTCGAAATGAGCCAGTTGGAATAGGTTGGAGGCCACCGACATCCATATGGATCAATCCTCCCCAATTAGGAAGCAATGGTCTCCATTGCGTTGAGTTCCCCCATCAGATGAGAAAATTTCTGTTGAATTTAGCCCCGGGTGAACCACTTGCCTTGGTGCAGGAGCTGCCCTACTTTGAAAACTCGATAAAGTTGGATCATTTTCTGGTGAGTTCCCTTGACCTATTTTTCCAAAATAGTATCATTGGATTCCTATTGTATTTAGTCGGTTTTGAGATTTTTTGGTGTCTGTTGTTCTTCTATCTCTGAGGTGTCCAATAATGGTGGGAAATAAGGTCAAAGGAGATCCACATTGACCAGCCAAGGAAACGAGGAATGTTGAGCTCAAAATCATTATCACCCATAGCCTTGGTGATGGTGTATGGCCCATAACAAAGTGGGAAAATCTTTCGATGGGGTCCTATAAGGAGTTCTTTCTGCAAGTGCAACCAAACTTTGTCACCCACCTGAAAATTATGTGGCACCCAACATTGATCATGGCACTGCTTGTACTTGTCATTGGACTTTTGTAGGATATCCTGAACATGTTGGATGATGTGATGGATCCGCTCAATGAACTAGGTGGCCTTGTCATCTTCAATTGGATTAGGAGATGAGTCGGTTGAGATGACTGCAAGGGGTAGTGCAACATCTATGAGACCCAATGGTTGGAATCTCAACCCCACCTGAAAGGGGATGTGGCTGGTTGAGATATGCAGGGCTCGGTTGTAGTTATGATGGACATAGGGAAGACTCTCATCCCATGTGTGATGGTTCTTGTAATTATACATGTGCAGGATATGCACGATCATTCGATTTACGACCTCCGTTTGGCCATCTATCTGGGGGTGGAAGGTCGTGGATTTGGTGAGCTTGGTCTCTAGTAATGACCAAAGGCTCGACCAAAATGTGTTGAGAAATCGATGGTATTGATCTGAGACAATGGTTTTTGGGATTCCAAAATGTACCTAGACTCGTTCAAAGAAGATCTTGGTAGTGGCCTCTGTTGTGATGCTCTTCTTGCAGGTGGCCAGAATCACCATCTTAGAAAAGTAATCAACAACCACAAAAACACAGTCATTTCCCCGCTTAATGAATGAGAGGACCGACATGTAGTCCATTGATATGGATTCCCATGGCTTGTCAGGAGTAGGTAGAGGGGTGTACAGGCCATGTTACTTAGTGGTCGGTTTGTAAATAGTGCATGCAGTGAAGGACCTGATATACTTGTTGACCTCATGTCGAAGTTTCATCTAGTAGAAATGTTTATGTAGCATTGACACTATATTTTTTACGACGAAGTGTCCTGCCACCCGACTATAGTGGGATTCCTAGATCATCTTCGCTCGCTCCTTTGATGGAATGCAAACATGGCTCAGACAACACAATAGCCCATCCTGAAGATGGAAATTAATGACAAATGTGTTTGCGCCCAACATTTGGTAGGTGGTGGCGAAGCTCGAGTCTATCTCATAGAGTTGGGGCTGTGCAGAGGTCTCATGGCCACAAGAGTCTAGCACCATGGTGAGTGTCATGACTGGCGGTATGCTAAGACAATCAACGATGTGATTGGTGCTTCATGTTTTATACTTGATGTTGAGGTGGAATTGTTGCAAGTATGTGGACCACTTCTGATGGCGATCATTCTGCAAATTTCCTTTTGTCTGCATGAACTGTAGTGGCTTATGATCATTGTGGATGACTATCTCCTTCCCAACAATGTAATGTCTCCACTGACGGCAAGCTTGCATAGTGGAGTACATTTCTTTGTCGTAAGTAGGGTACTTACTGACAACATATGATAGTGTCTCACTATTATAGGCCACGGGGTATGTTCGACAACACAGGTATTCCAACAGAGGACGAACACCTTCAGTAACCACTCACATAACCAGATCAAAGATCAACACACCGATGTTTTCACGTGGTAAAACACCTGCGGGGAAACATCCACGGCCCCATCCAACGCGGCCACTTGGAGCAGTTTATTAATGCAAAGAAAAAGATTACAGAGAGATTTTACAAGCTTGGAGCAGCTTTATTAATGCAAAGAAAAGATTACGTGAGATTTAATAAGAGAAATAATAACCTATCATCGGAAAATGACCTCCATGCTCTTTAAATAGAGATCAAGGGACCACCGGTGTTAAGCCACGATCAATGGTTGTTAAGATCGTGGAGAGTATGAAGCTTTGGATCACTCTATGTCGGGAACATATCGTGACCGTTTGGACAGCCTAACTACAAATGCATACTAATGCATATCACTAAAGAAACACATCTTTACCTAACGAAGCATATTAGACCAGTAGATCTTAACTAACTCCTAAGTGTCTAAATATCCCAACATCCCCTTAAGAACAACTTGGGATAGGATTGAAGGATTTCTACAATAATGACACAATAGGAGAAGGCAAGGAGGTATTAGAGCCTATCCCCTTTAATAATAGCCTCAACTCCTAATATAGATCGTAAGTTTGGAAAAACTTCGCTTCCTCGCGAAGAGACTTTTGTGAAAACAAACCGCGAATCTCTGATCTTCAGGAAGCAAAAAGAGCACCTCCCCAATAACTTGATCGCGACAAGCTTCATGGTGCGGCTCGATGTGTTTGCTACGCCGAAGGTTGAACTGGTCTTTGCTTAGCTTGATGGCACTTTGATTACCAAAGTCCGGTCGGATGTCGCGCCTGGAATCCAAACTCGAAAAGGATTCACAAAAGCCATGTGGCTTCCTCGACTTTGCATTTCACGCTGCTCGGGTACTGCCAAGAAAGTGTAATAGTCGTTGTTTCTACAGCCCAAGTGATGGGTCCCTAAACTAAGGCTGAAAACATAACCCGCAGACTTCCATCATCGGGTCACAAACAATCTAAAACCGCTGAAACTAACCAATAAGGGAAACCTCTTGAACCGTAGAATGTATCCCAAACTGAATCAGCACTACCTAACATAGCTTAAGTATCCTTTAGCCTGCCTAAATGGCTTCTATGGGTGTTTCTGTATATACTGGGCAACAAGACCAACAGCAAAGGAAAAAAATCAGGACGGGTATGAGTCAAGTATAAGAGGCTACCAACCAACTCACGGACGCATACAGGTGGCATCAACTTTAGAAGTACAAGTGGCAAAAGCTTGACTCCAGAATCGGAAGGGAGAAGGGTTGGTTTACAATCGCCCATGTGAAAGCAACGAAGAAGGTCACAAGCATATTTAGACCGGGAAAGAAAAATTCCCTTCATTGGTTTGCAAAACTTTGAGCCAAGGAAATAGTGCAAAACCTAAGTCCTGCCATTTCAAATTTTTCTTAAGGTCGGCTTTCAAGATGGTTTAAAAGTTTTGTCACTACCGCCGAAGGATAAGGTCATCAACATGCTGACAAGTGATGATGAGATGGCTTCCTATTCTCTTGGTATAGACATTAGGACTTAATGTACCCGAGAATCCATATACAAGAAAGCTATCCATTTTGGCATACCAGCTCGAGCCTAGTTTGAGACCATAAAGAGATTTCTCGGTATTTACAAACAAGGCTAGAGTCATTCTGACATAACCGAGGTTGTTCCATGTAGATTTCTTTCAACCGGCCATGCAAGAAGGTGATTTAACATCCATCCTCATTGGATCTCCACGCGTGAGGGGCGGCAAGGGCAAGAACAAGGATGGAATTCATTTCCATTGCATGTGGGCAAAGGTTTCATTATAGTCAATGCCTTCAACTTGTAGAAACCTTTGGCAACCAATCAAGCCTTGTGTCTTTCAATACCTCCATCTGATGTACATATTTAGTTCGGTATACCCATTTGCATCTAACAAGTTTTCCTTTTGGAAGAGGTGCATAAGATCCCTGCTATCGTTTTCCATTAAAGAATCCATACCTCATTCCATTGTTGCGTATCCTAACTGATGACCCAAGCTCGCGAAATGTCTCCGATCATGAGTTTCAAACTCTGAGCTCGTAAGAGAAGAGGCTCACTGAATCAAGAACTAAGTCCGACGCTGATCTGAAGGATCACTAACAAGATCACCAAACGCTTCGTGGTTGAATCGACCCATATAGGAAGTGGTGGAACCGGTGCTTGTTCAGTTCAAAGGACTCATCTGAGGAATGTTGTATGGGGGGGATTTTCACCCTCACTTTCATCATCCTAAGAAGAATCCGTAATAGAAACAGAAGAAGGAACAAACATCAAATATGGCTCACAAGCCAAAGAAGGCACACTACTAATTAGGCTCGCGTGCCAAGAGATTTTCATCAAATTTAACATCTCTTCTAAGAATAATTTCATTACAATGCATTGAAGAAGCCCATAACCTTGACATCTCGTAATAACCAACAACATACACTTCACTTTAGGGTCGCAATGCTTTCGTTTCATCGAATGTGAGCCCATGTTATACCGCCAAATACATGGAAGTGACTTACACCGGGTTTAATTTTAGTCCAAGCTTCTTCCTAAGGTTATACTTTGAGCCAGGAGTACATTGACTATGTAATTCTGTAATGCTTGATTGCTTCTTCCCAATAAGTAGGACTTAATCCCTTAGATTGGATCACAATTAGCCATTTCTTTAATGTATGGTTCTTTCTCTCAAGAACAACTCCATTTTACTGTGGTGTATATGGAACAGTTGTGGTTGCATTTGGATGCCCTCCGGTAGTGCAGGAATTTGTAAAATTATTGTTCACATATTCTACTTCCATTTATCCGTTCTAACCTTTAACTTGATACGTCCATTGTTTTTCTACAAGGGCTCAGAAGCCAAAACTTGTCAAAACTTCACTTTTGAGTTTTAAGAAGTAAACCCAAGTAATGCCCTGGAAAAATAATAAATGAAAGTTAAGAAATAATTTGCAACCTGTAAAAAGAAGGAGAAGAAAGAGGACCACACAAATCACCGTGGACAAGCTGCAAAGGACCCAAGGAATGCCAAGAGGCAACGCTTGTCAAAATCAGTCTGACATGATGTTTGCCGAGAACACAACCGCACACACACCATCCCCTCGCATGAAACAAGAGGAAGACCCTACACCATCTCAAGATTACATAGTTGTTGCAATGAGCTTATAGTTTAGATGACCAACCGCCATGCCAAAGTTTGCCCAAGTCATCGCTATGAGCAACAAAAACGGGTGAAAAACCGGATGACCCAAGGTTGTCAAACTTGTACAACCGGTAATATCATCACGATTCCAACAGTAAGAACATGTTTAGGATCCTTTAGGTCCTTAATTACAACTTGGTGAGGTGAACTCGACGGTTTTACCTTCACACGAAATGAGTGATTTGGTATATCGATAGAAGGTTACAAGAAAGATCCGAACACATAATACATCATTGAAATGGATCTCATTTTGTACCGAATTCCTGCATCCCACAACACTAAGATATCTATCATCAACAAATATTTCCTTGGTCTTACATTCATCTAGACCAGAAAATATGGCTTTATCTTTATCCATATGATAATATGCTCCTCAATCAATAAGCCACCCATCAGAAGAAGGAGGGCAGAAGGTGTATTGAAGGAAAACCGTAAGCGGAAAGTGCATGTCCATGAGAAGAAGAAGAAGAGGATTCAATACTAATGTTGTGCTTCGTGACTCATTCTAAGGCTTCCATCTTCTTGGAAACATCCTGACTCATCATGACCATCTTTATTACAAAGTTGCAATGTTTTGTTAGTATCTTATATTTTTGATCCTTTGTCACCATTAAGAGCGGAAGCTATCCGGAAGCGGGTTTGGGACCCTTAGTTGTTTGTTGTTGTAGCGAGGATGTTGCTTCTTGGGATACTTGGCTTATCTTTCTCATTGGCAAACTAAGGTTTTGTTTGAGGTACCGCAGCGTTGATCACTCCAAGTTGTAGAAGCTATCTTCCTCTAATCAAAGAAGTACAAAAAGGACCTGGTGAGTGGGTTCTACATAAGTTTCCCCTAGAGCCTCTTTCATGGCATAAAAGGTGATACAAACACAAAATATGCAATACCTAGCTTAGAAAGAAAAAGATATATGCAACGGGTTCCTTCATTTTATGTTGCATTCTATACATAAAAAGTCTGAGTGTTTTAAACTAAGATGTGATAGTTCAATGCAAGAAAAATTACTTGGACTCAAGGTCAAGATTTGATTTTCTAACCTGTGCTCAATAATATTGAGTTTACCAAACACGATTCAATCTTGTCCCAAGCTTCTCGGGGTCATCAACTCCTTGAAGATGGTGATCCTAGATGTGAGAGATGGACATTCCAATTAGTCCACGGTTTCCGCTATTCCTATTATTCCATTTGGCTTTCTTATCATCACCGGTTAATGCTTCCGCTCCCATGGTAATCCGATATAGGCCTTTACTTCTAATAAATCTTCCATATGGGACTCCATTGGAAGTAGTTGTCACTGGTAAGCATGACAGCATTTGTAGAAGCCATATTAAATATGCATAATATAGATTTAAAAACTAAAAAACTGATGATCTGGATGGAAAGATCTCAAAGTTGGCGCGGTTTTAAAAAACGTAATCAAAAACGATCTCGGATGTGAGAGTTGCCCTTTAAAAAGCATAAACGTAACCAAATAACCATGTGACAGCTAGTAAGTTACTTTATGAAGTGACCCACTTTATAAAGAGAGAAGTGGGATCACTTTACAATGAAGTTATTTTATAAATGTAAAAGTTGCACGCAAAAATAAATAACTCTAAATAAAATATAAAGCTACCTATAGTGATCTACCTTTATAATTTTTGAAGTGAAATGCACTTTGCCAATTTTAGCATGAACTTTTTTCAAAAGTAAATAAAAGAGAGACTTGAACTCGCGACCTCTTACTTAATAAGACAAAATTTAACCAACCGACAGAAAAACATGTTGTATTGTTTAGAATGAGGATTGGGGTGTTGTTGTTGTTGTTGTGGAAGACGTCCTTGGAGAGCATGCTCCCAAAACTCTTTTCTCACAAGAAAAAATTTCGCTTCTCGATGACAACAAGGGTTAGCTCTCGTTTAGCTTGCAATTCTTAAGATGCACTCTTTCCCATCTGCTTGATTTTCCTCGAGACGGCTGCCAGGCAAAGAGCATAATGCATCTAAAAGAGTAGCAGCCCGGAAAAAACACAAACCGGGGCCAATCAAAACTTTGCAAAAATTTAAAATGCTGACATTCGCATTTTATACCTCCTGACTGAACAATGGTCAGATCTTGGCAAACGGAAACCTTTTCGAAAGTGAAACAAAAAAGGTTCCTGAATGAAAAAGAGTGCTCGACGTTAATGGAACAGTCCTTCAGCCCAAAAATGCCGTGTAAATGCCAGAAAATGGAGATGAGGCAACCGGCTTCACAATCTCGATCTACAACAGAGCGGGTCTTCAAACAGTTGATACCATGTTTGACAACACAGTATTCCAACAGAGGATCTTAACACCTCGCGAACCACTCACATAATCCAGATCAAAGATCAACACACCGACAAGTTTTCATCGTTGGTAAACTCGCTGAAACATCCAAGTGGCCCCATCCAATGCGGCCACTTGGGAGCATTTATTAATGCAAAGAAAAATATTACGTAGAGATTTTACAAGAGAGTTTTCACAATCGACATCGGAAAATGACCCCTCCATGCTCTTTAAATAGAGATCATGGACCACCGTGGTGTTAAGCCACCTGATCAATGGCCGTTTAAGATCGAGTATAGTATGAACCGTCAGATCACACTGGGCGTCGGGAACATATCGTGACCGCCGGATTGTCTAACTACAAATGCATACCAATGCATGCTAAAGAAAACACACTTTACCTAACGGCTATTAGACCAAGTAGATCTTTAACTAACTCCTAAGTGTCTAAATATCCTAACAAAATGCACCGAAAATGTCCATCCCACAACATAGTTTGAAGCATATGTCTTGACCTGAAAGGGTTGTTGTGGGTCCAGAGGAAAGTACCTAGGGTCAGAAAACCGCTACTTCAAACCATCTAACACTACTTGTTGGGACCAACCCACAAAAATTTTCCCTTGCCACCGCACTTGGTCACTTGGACGAGGGCCCATACAATATGGGACAATCCCACCACAGCTCGTTGTATAAATTGGTATACCGCCTAAGAAGCTATGAATCTCAGTGAGTGTGGTTGGGCCTCGCCATTCACAGATGACTTGGATCTTGGTTGGATCCACATGTATGCCATGATGATCAATTATGTAGCACAGGTAATAGACCTTGTCCATGTTGAAAGAGCATTTTTCCAAGTTGGCATATAGCTTGTGTTGCCACAGGTTGTGAAGAACCTGTTGAATATGCTCAAAGTATTATTCCCAAGTCTTGTTGTAAATGAGAATATCATCGAGATACACCACTACAAAAGTATTGGTGAATCATCATGGGATATCATCCATCATCCTCATGAAAGTGGTTGGAGTATTTTTCAAACCAAAGGGCGTGACCAACCATTCAAAAATACCTTCCTTTGACTTGAAGGCGGTCTTTCATACTATTATCACCTGCTAATTTGCATTACTTTTTCCCAAAGAATCTTGTCCTTTTGTTATCTTTCCACTTAGATTTTAAAACTTTTTCACCAGCTCCGTCAAGCTCCCATCACCTAAATCCTTCACTCAACTGATCATCCAAAATAGTCATGTCCTCCATGAGTCAAAAATTTGGAAAATATCCCAAACCTATACCTATCCTTAATGCTTATCTAAATCCCTTAGTTCCATCACTTCATTCATTTTTACCCTTATTTTCATATTCCCGTTGAAAATAAAAAATATTCCTTTTATTAAGCACCCTTATCCTATCCACAAAGTCATGTGTTAAGACTCATATGCCCAAAGTCCTTAGAAAATAGAAAAAGGGTTTATTATTATTAATATAAATATTTTTATTAATATTTGATCCAATATTTAATTTATGGCATCACATCAAATCATGGGCACAAATCTAGATTTATAATATGGAAAAGTCAAAGGGTGAATGGAGGGAACACATACATATCGGGCATAGAATTAACGCTTAAGTTAATTATGTGAAGGCGGGCCGATATATAAACCGGTGGTTTTTGGTTGGGGAGAAGCGTCCTTACATGGTGAATCTGATATAATAAATGTAGCCATTTATCATATAGTTTATGTGCTGCATATTTTCAAGGAATGCATTTCAATAATACTTATGGAATTTCCAATAAATGAGATTTTTCCTCACGGTGAAAAGGTTTTACAGAGGTAAAATTTAAGTTTTACAAATTAAAGAGTTTAATGTTTGGTTCAATGGAAAAGAATTAAATGGGAAGATGCACATGAAAGGAAGACTTGGATATTTTTTTATCCAAAGGTTTTGCAGAAGTAAAAGAAGAAGATCTAAATTGGATAAAACATGACACATTAAATGTTTTTCACGGTGAAATGGTAACAGTAAATGTTTTTTACAGTGAAATGGTAAATTGAGCAAAACAAGACATTGTTTTCAAAACCATGAGAAGTAAGCAATAAATGGTTTTTCAAAACCATGGGCATGAATTAAATTATCAAAATTTAATTTTAAAGGATTAAAAATATTTGGGAATTATTTTTATTCAAATATATTATTCCCAAATATTTAATGAAAATATGGATAGTAAAATTAGATTTGGAAAAAACACAAGTGACATTTCAAAGAGGATGTGGCAGTCAGTTTCTACAATAGTTGATACTTATAGGATGATTTTCGGATGAACCAAAAGGATTTTTCAAAATTAAAAGGAGGTTTATACTCAAAACGAGCCAAAGAAAAATAACCTCTCTCGGATTTCTCATAGTTATTACATACTGAGAGATTTGAGGACATCTTGAAACCTTATATTTTTGGATTCAGAATTTCTTTTGTTGGAGACATATTTTTCAAATGCAGATCTTGGACAGATGGGGAAACATTTCACAAAAACGAGAGAGGTTTTTACTCAATACAAGTTGATTTACAAAAACCTCCCCCATATTTTACACATGCATCACATATTGAGAGATTCGAAGAAATATTCAAACCTTATTTTTCAGTTTTCATGTTTTCCTGCTCGAGACATGTTTTTACGGCACGTGTTTTGGGCAGTTGGAGATGAATTTAGAGAAAATGAGAGAGGTTTTTCTTCATAATGATCTTATATACAAAAACCTTTCTCATATTTTACAAATATATTACGGTTTGAGAATTACAAGTGGAATTTTGAAGCCTATTTTTTCTTGTAAATGGTTTCCAAACGAAGCGTTTCTTTATTTGTAACCGGTTTGGAAATGAAAGGACTCGTTGTTTGTAATAAAGTTAAGAGATACATATGTATCATGGTTGGCAGAAGTGTAAGGGAACCTTTTTGTTTGTTTTGAACTCTACTGTAATTTTTTGAAGCTGAATTGAATATATATGTAGAATCTTTTGAAGTCTCTATGAAAACATTCTAATGGTAGTGATATGAGTTTTGTCTTCCTTCATTGTATGTATTTCCTGTGTTCTCTTATTCCATTCACATCTTCTTCTGTTTAAATTGGAGATTTAAAGGCCCATAGTTCATCTTATGATGCTCTTGGCTTAAGCAATTTAAACTATTTTATTTTCTTCTTAGCTAATTCAGAATTCATTTCAGTAATGCTCTGATGGAGTTAATTGTTTTCTTCTTCCTCTTACACCTTGCTTAAATACAATTCACAACTTAGATTCATTTCCTCATTTAGCCTTTATCCTCTGAACATTTCTACCATCCAGTCATTTTTTTCATTCACTTTCAGAATTTCGACTCCATAGCCCTAAGTGTCCCTCCCGTTCCTCGCGAGCAACTTTATAAAAACCCCAAAAACAAACCAAATCTAGCCACTGATTATCAAAGAAATATCAAGTGACAAGAGAGAGCCCTCTCTAAATTGATCAGGCTAGTGCCCAACTCTAAATTAGGTTGAAACAGTTACCTTTGTCGTTTGTATATTAGCTGGAAAAAATTTACAGAGTGCTAACATTTTCGTGTCGTTGTCAGGGAACGAAGGTGAAATCTTCCCTCGGAGAAATGACAAAGTTCAGATCTGAGTACTGATGGTGAAGATTATTCAGAGATAGAAAGTTTGTACATCATTCACTTGGCGACTCCATTTTCAAGAATCTAGAATTCAAAATTTTTATGGCGACTCCATTGTCCAAAGACTTAGTAACCTAAAGATTTTATTGGCGACTCCACTCAAGCTTCAAATTTGATTCATAGACTCCATTGGAAGATGATATCCCTTGATAGAGGTATAAAATGACATCATGGGAGAACACAAGTACCTAAAGTTGAGTTTTTTCCAAGACATAATATTTTTTGTTATTAATTACCTGTTGTTCTTTCCTGAACATGCTAAAAAATTTTGTCTTTACCTACTTCATTCAAATGATGATCATGAGATTCTTGCAATTGTATATCTTCCTCCTAAAGTTGTACATATATCTCCTCAGTGTATCGTTGATTTTGATCGAAATTTTCCATCTGAGTCATGTGATGACCATAACCAAGTTGATGAGCCTCATGAAACCAAGGTTGATATTTCACCTCTTGTACTTGATCCAACACCCTCCAAGATTCAACATATATACAGACACTTAAAATTACCTCACATCCTTCAGGATTTTACTCCAAAGAACTATAAGTACCTACCTGTGTTTAATGGAGAACCTGATGCCATCACAGCTGAAAAGCACATCCAAGATTTTGAACATTTTATAAAAAAAATTGAGAATGATCATGATGATGTTTGTATGAGGGCCTTCTCTCAATCCTTCAAAGGGGATACCAAAGACTGATTTAAACACTTGAATCTAGAGACGATTAGCTCATGGGAGGAATTGAAGAATGTATTTCTGAAGTTTTGGGGCAAGAAGAAATCTTTGGTTCTACAACTTACAGAGTTCTATACCTTGACAAGGAAGAACAATGAAACTATTTCTACATTTAGCAGGAGATTTTCTAGTATTTATTACAATTTTCCCAAAGAAAATCAACCCATTGAACTTGTTGTCATGCTCCATTATACAACAACTCTTCATCCAGATTTGTCTTTCCTCCTGATGGAAAGAATACCTAAGTCCTTACAACAAATTTTTAATGATGCTCAAGACATTCAACACAATATCCAAGCATGTAAACATATTCAAAATGAGGATTTAGATACTAAAGAACATGACAATGAATATGAACATAAAACAGTTGATTTGAATCTTGAGCAGAGAGTTAATAATATCATATGCCCTCTTGAAGTTTTTAATGCCAATGATTTTGCAAAAATTTATATTCCACTTGTTCAAAGAGGAGGTATTGATTTAGCTTCTGATCCATCCTATGATAAGTAGGGGGCTGATTGTTTTATGTATTCGTTTGTAGACAGTCAAGAAGATGAATTTGCAAATCATTTTGTTGAAAAGCAGGTTGATGTTCCAAGTTTTTTATTGTTAGATGGCATCGCAGATGTTGTTGATTTGCCTATATATGATGATGATTGTGATGTTGACTTCCTAGAACAACTAGATGTATGTTCTCTATCATAAAATGTTCATTTTCAGCAGTGTAATGAGAGCAAACAACCTACATATTATAGTTACAAAGAAGAAAGTATTGAATCAGCTAAAGGGAATTCTTTACCTTTATGATTTTCTTCATTTAAATTGTTGAAAGAAAATTATAAGATCATCATTGAAGCAAAGGAATGTGTGTTGATGCCAAATCACACTGATTCAGTAAAAAAAAATTGCCAAGAAATTGTAGCAATCTTCTCATGTGTTTGGTGACCCTATTACTTGTTATGTAAAAGGTCTTGTCAGTACAAAATTGCATCCATTGGTCGAAGATGAGTCTGAAAATGAGTGTGTTCAGCAATCCAAAGAAATTGAAAATGTGCATATGACAGTAGTGAAGAAAATGAAGAAGGTTTTGAATAAGTTGAAAGAACCTTTCCATTGTGTTTTGCTTCTTTCAAATTGCTAAAAAAAAATGTTTATATTGTTTCAAATCAGAAATCCTACAGGCATAATGTTGAATATGAAGGAAGCAGTGTACTTGCAAATGAAAACTATCTTCCATTATGTTTTTCTTCCTTTAAAGAAGACCATGAGATAACAGAGGAAGAAGGGAAGTCTAACTGCATTAGCAGTGGCACCGTTTTACATGAAAAAAAGGTTATCAATGAGGAAGACCAACAACCTTCTCATACATTTAATGACCATGTTGTTGATTACATGGAAGGTTATTTATGTTCATATTTGTATCATGTGCTCAAATACCAGCTTGGAAATAAAGATTATGGTCAATCAACGTTCGTGTTAGATATGGATTGCTTTCCACCGGGGGTTTTATTTTAGCCAGCACTATCTTCTGATTCAAAAGATTATTATTTCCAACAGTCTCATCATATTTTTCAGCCTCTTTGTGGCAATCAACAGGTTAAATCACATGAAAACAAGAATGCAGTGAAAGGGGTGAAACATGATTGTTTTTTTTTTGCATGTTTTAGAAGATCCATTTGTAGTTTTGTTGGAGGCAGTAAACTATCCAAATGTTTTTAATTTTTTGAGATTTGGATTTATGGATGAATTTTTGAATGAATTATTAGTAAAAAGGCTTTGGAACAAGCAAGTGCAAAGAAAACAAATAATGGATAAAATGTTGTCATGGCTACATTGCCATTATGATTTCACTTGATTGGTAGTTCATTTCAGCAGTTAGGGTAGATATGAGTGTGCGAATAAGCTTGTTGGTCAAGCATTTTTCAGTTTGGATTTCCAGTAGTGTGTACAGTCAAATTTTAGCGGTGTATTCAGTGTTCAGTATCCAGTTGAGAGCAGTGTGCAGAGTTTGGTTTTAAGCAGACCCTAGTGACAAGTCAGAGAAGGGTACACACACATGTTTTGGGAGCAACCCAATGGATCAGGCACCAGATCTACGAGTTCTTTGCCACCTCACAGGGAGAATAACATCCCCAGTTGGAGCCTATGCTATCACCTACTAATTAATTTTTCCCAAAGCATGTTTTCCTTGTGTTATCTTTCCACTCATATTTTAAAACTTTTTCACCAACTCTGTCAAGCTCCCAACAACTAAATCCTTCACTCAACTATTCATCCAAAATACTCATGTCCTTCATAAGTCAAAAATTTAGCAAATATCTCAAACCTATACCTAGCCTTAATGCTTATCTAAATCCCTTAGTTCCATCATTTCATTCATTTTTACCCTTATTTTCATACTCCCGTTGAAAATAATAAATAATCATTTTATTAAGCACCCTTATCCTATCCACAAAGTCATGTGTTAAACCTCATATGCTCAAAGTCCTTAGAAAATAAAAAAAGGGTTTATTATTATCAATATAAATATTTATATTAATATTTGATCCAATATTTAATTTATGGCATCAAGTCAAATCATGGTCACCAATCTCAATTTATAATATGGAAAAGTCAAAGGGTGGATGGAGAGCTCACATACATATCGGGCATAGAATTAAAGCAGAGGTTAATTATGTGAAGGTTGAGACGTGTCCTTATGTGGTGAATATCGAGGGTAAAAGTAGTGTGGATTAAACCACTCCAACCCAAGCCCGATATAATAAATGCAACCATTTATCATATAGTTTATGTGAGGCATATTTTCCATGAATGCATTTCAATAATAATTATGGAATTTCTAATAAATGAGATTTTTCCTCATAGTGAAAAGGTTTTATAGAGGTAAAATTTAAGTTTTACAAGTTAAAGAGATTAATGTTTGGTTCCATGGAAAACAATTAAATGGGAAGATGCACGTGAAAAGAAGACTTGGATAATTTTTTATCCAAAGGTTTTACAAAATTAAAAGAAGAAGATCAAAAGTATTTTACCAAAGTTGGTAAATAAGACATGGTTTTCAAAATCATGGGAAAGAAACCAGTAAATGGTTTTCACAGTGCAACGGTAAATTGGAGAAAAAAACATGGCACAGTAAATGTTTTTCACACTAAATGGTAACAGTAAATATTTTTTATAGTGAAATGGTAAATTGGGCAAAACAAGACATGGTTTTCAAAACCACGGGAAGCAAGCAATAAATGGTTTTTCAAAACCATGGGCATGAGTTAAATTATGGAAATTTAATTTTAAAGGATAAAAAGTATTTGGGAATTATTTTTATTCAAATATATTATTCCCAAATATTTAAGGAAAATATGGATAAATAAAATTAGATTTTGAAAAAGCACAAGTGACATTTCAAAGAGGATGTGACAATCAGTTTTCGCAGCAGTTGAGACTTACAGGATGATTAATGGGTGAATCAGAATGAGTTTTAAAAATTCAAAGGAGGCTTATACTCAGCACGAGCCAAAGAACAATAACCTCTCCTAGATTTCTCATAGCTATTACATACTGAGACAATTGAGGACATCTTGAAACCTTATATTTCTGGATTCAGGATTTCTTTTGTTGGAGACATCTTTTTCAAATTTCGATCCCGGAGATTTGGGGAAAAAATTCACAAAACCGAGAGAGGTTTTTACTCAAGACAAGTTGATGTATAAAAACATCCCCCATATTTTACACAGACATCACAGATTGAGAGATGCAAAGAAATATTCAAACCCTATTTTTTAGTTTTCATGTTTTCCCGTTCGAGACATGTTTTTGTGGCACGTGTTCCGACCAGTTGGAGATGAATTTAGAGAAACTGAGAGAGGTTTTTCTTCATAATGATCTTATATACAAAAATTGTTCTATGATTTTACACATCTATTACGGTTTGATAATTACAGGTGATGTTCTGAAGCTTATTTTTTCTTGTAAACGGTTTCCAAATGAAACGTTTCTTTATTTGTAACCGGTTTGGAAATGAAAGGACTCATTGTTTTTATAAATGTTAAGAGATACGTATGTATCATGGTTGGAAGAAGTGCAAGGGAACCTTTTTGGTTGTTGTGAACTCTATTGTAATTTTCTGAAGCTGAATTGAATATATATGCAGAAGCTTTTGAAGTTTCTATGAAAAGATTATAATGGTGGTGATATGAGTTTTGTCTTCCTTCATTGTATGTATTTCCTATGTTCTTTTATTCCATTCGCATATTCTTTTGTTTAAATTGTAGAGTTAAAGGCCCATAATTCATCTTATGATGCTCTTGGCTTAAGCAATTTAAACTGTGTTATTTTCTTCTTAGTTAATTCAGAATTCATTTCAGTAATGCTCTGATGCAGTTATTTGTTTTCTCCTTCCTCTTACACCTTGCTTAAATAAAATTTACAACTCAGATTCATTGTCTCATTTATCCTTTATCCTCTGGATATTTCTACGAGCTAGTCATTGTTTTCATTCACTTTCAAAATTTCAACTCCATAGCCCTAAGTGTCCATCCCCTTCCTCGCCAACAACTTTATAAAAACCCCCAAAACAAACCAAATCTAGCCACTGATTATCAAAGAAATATCAAGTGACATGAGAGAGCCCTCTTTGTGTTGAGTAGGCTAGTGCCCAGCTCTAAAGTAGGTTGAAACAGTTACCTCTGTCATTTTTCTTTCATCCGGACAAAATTTACAGAGTGCTAACACATACATCTATATGTTCTATCGAGACCTGGTGGTAGCCAGACTTCAGACCAATCTTATTGAAGTATTTGGCCCCCATGAGTTGATCAAGGAGGTCGTCGATTCGGGGAATCAGGTACAGGTTTCTAACTGTAATTTTATTGAGGGCCCGGTAATCAACGCAGAGTCATTAGGTTCCATCTTTCTTCTGTACCAACACAATTGGGCTCCCGCAAGGTGATGAGCTGGGACGGATGTGCTCCCCTTGTGGAGAAGTTCTTGGATCTTTCACTTGATATCCTCATTCTCTAACAGAGAGCAGCGATAGAATGTCCCATTGGGCAGTAGTGCGTCAAGGGTCAAATCAATGGGGTTCTTGACCTAGCAGTTCAGAGGTACCCCGGTAGGTGTGGAGAATATATCTGAGTATTCTTCCACAACCTTATCCACTTGCTTCTGTTGTGTGGAGAGGTCGACCATGGAGACCCTAGATGTGGTTGTGATATTTCTCTCATTTTGAGAGCGAATCATGAAGAAGACAAACTTCCCTATCCGAGAGATGACCTTCCTGCATTTCTTGGCAGAGATCAAGGAAATAACACTAGGTGGGACTGGCTCGGGTATCTTGTACAATTTCTTTTTCAAAGTAATAATAACATTGTGAGACCTAGACTCATATACAACATGGTTTTTCCATAAATATGGTTGGTCCAAAATAAAATTACAAACTTCGAGAGGGGAAACATCAAACAATACCCGTCTTTGAAGGGATTGATGTCATATGACAGGCGACATTGTTGGTTGACGCGGATGTCACCTCCTTAGCGAATCCATCTGATGGTGAAGGGTTGCAAGTGTGGCATTTTCGGTAGGGCGAGTCACTTGACAAACTCTGCAGAGATAAGGTTCTTCTGGCTACCACTATCAATGATGAAGTGTAGAGGGGTACCCTTCACCCACATCTGTGAATGAAATAGGAGCTCGCCTTCCTCTGGCTCGTCTAGTTCATCAGGATGGAGCTTAGTGGTAGAAACGATAACACTGGGTTTTGCATCAATGATCTATCTCTCCCTTTCTAGTTCTGACTCAGAGTCAGAACCCGCATCTAATTCAAAGGCTTTCACCTCAACCACCAATGACTTCTTTGAGAATCAATTAGCAGTGTTATGCCAGGGGATCTTATGGAAGTCTCACCACTTCCCGTAATCTTTCTTTGTCTTTCCGGTGTCCTTATTTTCTTGTGGCCTGGACTGGTTTTCCTGAGGTGTTCCATCTTTTCTCTGTCCTTTTTTCTACATGTTGGGACCGCACTTTCCTGGATTTTGTTGTGAGTGGTTCCCAGACCCAAATCGTTGCGTCTTTTTTCTTAGCTTCTACTCGGTTTTGATAGCCTATCGGTAGGTCACGCCCAAGGATGAGATGTCCATAAACTCCATTTTGGCATGGATGTATCTATGAAGAACATTGTGATACTTGAGAACCATATGTCTCTTAGAATATTTGATATCCATCTTGGTGCGCAAGGTATGGAATATATTTGTGAACTCGGGTACTGCTTGGTCTCTTTCCTACCGCAGTGTGGTCCATTTTGTGTACATGTCATCGTAACTTCCAACAGGGTAGTGTTGTTCTTTAATAGCATCCCTGAAGGACTCATAGGTGACCACGACTATAAATAATGAGGGTTCATTTTTTTCCTTATGTTCATAGAAAGTTTCCCACGAATCTTTGACATGGGGAACGGATTTGAGGAGCGCAAAAGTAATCTTTTCTCTATTCGATAATTTATGGACAGATAAATACCCTTCTAGCAGATTCACCCAGTTGTCTACAACATCTGCGTCTATCTGACCTTCAAATATAGGAATATCGAAGTTGATTTGTACCTTGAAGGGGCATCACCTCCGTTTGAGGAAGATGTGTCCCCTGCTGGTAGCTGCTGAAGGATTTGCGCAAAACTATCCACCATCTCGTTCCTTTGTTGTGTGAGGGATTCCTCGAGAAACATTTTGAAGGGATATCTTTTCCCGTTGTCTTTCTTTTCTCCCACCATGATAGGTTGCTTGGGTGTGTGAGATATTTTGTCCTCAAAAGAAACAAGCTCGAGACCCAATTCTTTGTACCGTGACCTCATTGGGGACATGCATTAATAGCAACAAGGAGCAGACCACTCTGATACCACTGATCCATATTTTATGAGCAGAATGAAATGAATACAGATTATTATCAAAATATGCTTAAAACATAATAACAGATATATAGTAAAAATGGTTTCTATTCAATAAGGAAATAAGCTGAAACTGTAAAATGCAGTGGAAAACAAGCTTGCTAGAATGGTGGTAGCTTATCTCTGAGAAGAGATGTGATGGATGCGCTCATTCGCAAGAAGATTATTACAATGACGCTCTTAAGGCCTTTTTACAATAAACATGAATTTCAAAAACCATAGACATCCAAAAACCTAACCCTAAGAGATGAAGCGCCAAAAGTCATGTGGGCCTCGTTTGGGGTAAGTTAGTATATCAACTTCTAAGGGTCATAACTTTTGCATACAATCTTTGTTTTAGGCACACAAAAGCCTGTTGGAAAGGTCTATCTGAGGATTACACATGTTTCTTTCAGACTCTGACGGTGTCTACAATTTAACTGTGTTGAGCCCTAAAAATGTTGTTTAGGGCCTCAAAATGTCCCCGAAAGGCAGGGACCCAAAAACTAGGAAAAAACTGCCAAACTAGAAAACTGCCAAAATGAGTCAATTGGAATAAGTGGGAGGCCACCGACATCCATTTGGATCATAAACTCAGCAAAATTGTAAGAGTTTGATGCAATTGTTGCAAGACAAAGTCTTTACTTGCTACTCATGGTCCTTTATTCTCTTTCTAATTAGGAGCTTGTCATTTGAAAGTTCTAAATTTAACACACTGTATAAGAACTGAAAGATAGAGCTTCCATTTTTTTTTTAAATGGATGTGTTGTTTCTAACCACATTATGGAATTATTGCAAAACCTATTGCATTGTTGTTTAAATGAAACTTGACATAATCAATAGATGGTCTAATCTTCTGCAATATATATTAAATCTTCTGCAATATATATTAAAGACAATGTTATTTCATGGTTGCTTATTTGCATGCATAAAGGTAGGTTTTGTATATCTATGCATTATGTATGCTTGAGCCTAAAATGAAATCACTCACACGTAGTAAACTTGTAAATAACATTTCCAGTATATCAACACAAACATTGTTTGAGAAAGCATTGGTTATATAGTTAGATATTTTATACAAAAGATTTATTGTTTTGTGGACAAACATAACCTTTCTCGTAAGTGTTTTTTTCAGATTCATTGGTCTCTTGTTTTTAAATTTTAAATTTTTGAGCCAAAACCCTTGGGCCGAAGTTCCATGGTCAAATATCCATTTGATCAAGATGGAACTATGAGTCCAAGCAAAGCTCTACCAGATTTGAGACAATTTTCACCCGAAAGAAGGTGGGTTTGTATACAAAGACCCACTATAAGCAAGGAAAATCTAATCTTCCTCGGTAAAATCTAATCTTCCTTTGTATTAAAACTATGAGAAAACACTTAGACAAAAAAAGATTGGAAATCTAGATAATTTAATTATATCAAATCATGAAAGAAAAGTCCAACAATTATGATTTCAACAAACGAGAAAAATCATCAACTGCCCATAGGGCTCACATAAATAAAATGTGAACAAATATAATCAGAAAAGCTAAGGTGAAATTTTAAATCCTTAAAGAAATCCAAATTTAAGACATACCAAATACAAGAAGTAGAACTCCCACCTCGACAGCGAGATACTCCAGCACTGCAGCAAGGTAAATCAGAGCTCCAGTTCCAACCCTCTTTGCGTATCTTCCCTTTTTAAGGTATCTTTCCAACCTCCCCACAGGGAATTGCAGGCCTACCCTTTCATATTTGGAGATGGGCTTCATCTTGCCCCCTCTACCTCCACTACCTTGTGTTGCAGGCTCCATGTCCACTACACAAGATCAGAGAAATATTTTTGCAAGATGGGTGTCCAGCTTCCTCTTGGTATTCATATGGGTTTCAAGGAGAAAATATCCAATCAGAGGAGGTTTTGATGAGAGAAGGTCATGGAGTAATAATAGGTTAAAAGTATAAAAGTTTTAAACAAAAATAAATAAATAACTTGTATAGCAATGTTAAAAACAATAAGAAAATCTAAGTAGTCCAATTAAATAAAAAAGAAACGGAAACATTGCAACCAAGGGCTTTAATGGAGCCTGCTTACGGCTAAGGATGCAGAGGGGATCGTTGGAACTAAGAATGGTGTGGAAAATGCCAACAAAAAATAATATAATGACCTTCGGTGCGTCATGCTTCATTCCTTAAGCGATACATCTGCACAACAACTGTATATGATGCAGGTTGTCTCTTGCACATTGTTGGTTGTTTATAGTAATTCCAAAGAAACTTCTTGAAGTGAGATGACCTATCGAACGGGCGCATGTTGGTGCAAAGCAGGGCCACATAGAGCATCAGCATGGCCTGATTTTCCTTCATGGTCGACTGCTTGTTCATTTCCCTTGAACGAAATCAACAATGTTGATCCCTTCTGAGTCGACTATGCTCATGCCCGTCACAAGCTCCAAAAGAATCACTCCAAAGTTGTAGATGTCATATTTATCGTCCCTTGAATAATATTAATGGCTATAAATGAAGAATATACTTAGGGAGATATAAGCAGTGGAGCACATGGCATCGTCTGGAAGCTTGGCCATGCAAAAATCAGAAAATTGGCCCTCCATGTGACCGTCTAGCAGTGCATTGTTGGGATTCAAGCCACCGTGCACAATTGTCGGATTGCAGTCATGGTGAACATAGCAGAGCGCATGTGTGAATTCCTCTTTCTGATTCAACTGCAGCTTCTCGACAGCTATCCCTGTTGCAGCCTAGCTCAGTGACATGCAGATAGGCCAGGGGGTAATGATTCATGATACAAATTAAGTGGTGGGTTAGAGCCAAAGGGTCGAAATCCATCGCTCCATTGTTGTCTATAATTGGAGACAGTTGTATGGTGATGCGCTCTGACCTGATCTCCTCCGCCACATCCTCCACAATTTCGTGGAAGAAATGACAATAGTTCTCAATGCTTCCGGCGTATTCGTCAGATATGTTGTTGACGTTTTCCTTGAGAAATTGATCGATCAGGTAACTGTGAGATTCATGTATCTCCAGGCCATCGAACCCCGCTGAAATTGTATTTCTAGCCGCTCTGTGGAACTGATCGATTGTTTTGGAGATTTCTATCGTCGCGAGGGCGTTGGGTTTGGAGCAGGTGCACCTAGTGTCGTCTGGCATCAAGATGTTCCACTGTTCTAGAATCGGCTTGCTGGTGGACGACAGCGGGACTTCTTGGTTGGGATGATAAACTGCATTATCAAATAAAGAAACAACTTGTTAATAATACAGTATTGGTATGTTATATTATACTACAGCACAAATTCATTTTAATCCCAAATCTGTTATAGTCCGGAAGCGGTAATATGGATCGACCAAGCTTCTTTACTTTATATGAGGAAGAAAGAGGTGTGTTTCTTTGCAGACCTTTGTTTTGCTGGACTACCTTAGCTATATACACTTATTTTCTTTGCTTTGTTTGCAGGTCCAATTGTTCTATGTGAGGTTCCCAAGCAGTGGCGATTGTGTGAGATGCCCAGGCAATGAGGAGGTGGTGAGCCTATTATTCATGCGAGGTCGGAGGTGGTGTTGAGGAAGTTCAGGAGCAGGTGAGGCGATTGATGTGCAAAGCATCGACTGCAGAGGCAAGAAGTGTCAATGGTGAAGCCCCCAGCTGGCAAGGAAAGGAGTACAGGTTGTTATGTTGATCACATCAAACTACATTGAGCAGAGCATCTAGTACAGTGGATGCTCTGTGCAGAAAAAGAGCTAACACGCAGTTTGACATAATGATGTTCCACCTCATAAAAATGTTCCACCTCATAAAAGACCAATCATTTTTTATTATTATATATATATATATATATATATATTTATTTGTTTGTTTTTATACAATTGACAAATATTTACAAATAAAATACTCACCACACCACTGAAGGTATTTAGTCTCATCGGAGTCATCAGAGTTATCTCAGCCAATTAAAAAATCAGAATATAAGTATTTGGAAATTATAAAAAAGATTTTTAATTTTCAAAAAAAATAAGTAAAAACATAATCTAAAACATACGGAAAACTTGTTAAGAAATACATAGTGCACCAAATAATGCCGCAAAATTGATGGGTTAATAGGTTGTTCATGGCTGCGTGAAAGGTATAATCCCTCGGGCAGAACGCCCCAAAATTGATGGGTTAATAGGTTGTTCACGGCTGTGTGAAAGCTATAATCCCGCTGGCAGTGACTAATAAGTGAAAAATCTTGAGTTGGTAATGCAAAATAGGACTCTTGGTTCTTGGAAATGATATATAAATAATTAATTGTAAGTTTTTGTCAAAAAGGAAAAAAATTCAAGCTTAATATACATTGGTAATATAAATAATTAATTGTAAGTTTTTGTCAAAAATATTTTAAAGGAAAAAAATCAAAACCCAGCTATGGAAGTGGAGGGTGCAAGGGGGAGAGGGAGCTGCCGCCGCCCACCTCCTGTCAATGAGACTTCTTATTGACTGCTTGCTTGGCTGGCTATGACTGGCGATTAATCAAATTAATAAAGCAAGTCCGCAATCAAAGGCAAAATATGAAATTATAAGTATTGGATGTGGGTGGGGATATGTCCCAATCAGAACAACATGGAGATATTATCTATGGGAATGGTTACAATCCCTATATTTAGTTAGTTCAGAAGGAATATATCTATTTAGTTCAAATATACATTGGTAATAAGGTTCAACTTTGCTACCATACACTGAAATAAGAATAGAATAGAATAGTGTACACATAGAACATGCATTGATTAGCAAATTCTTTATATCTACCTTCTTATGAGTGGTGGTGAAAAGACTAAAACTCATTCCACAAACTTTACTTAAATTTAAATGTAAACTTTTAAAGTAGTCACAATAACATAATAATATAGAAAAAAATACACCTAGCACGACTGATAAAACATTTTAAAATCATGAAACCCACACAGCTGTGCATGAATCACATCGGAAAGGAATTCGACAAAATTGAATTTTACTAAAGGAACATTAGGAGAAGGTGAGATATCATTCATACCCAGAATAGAATAACTTCAGGTTCGTGAAAGGTAGTAGGCACTATGGGACCAAAAGAGAAAGGATTAGACTCATTATCATTCCAATTTTTAAGGTATTTTTTGCAAATTGCTTTCAACAATAAGGGTTTTAAAAGTATTTTAAAACAAAGGGCCATTTTGTTAGGAGATATATATATCCTATCGAATTTGAATTTATAACTTTTAAAGAAAAAACACATGTTATTAATCATTAAAACACTTAAATTCATAAATGATAATAAATTTATATTATAATTGATATAAAAAATAGTTTTCATAACTATTTGAAAACCTGATAGACAGTTTACCAAATCATTTTGATTTTTCCCAAAAATTTCAAATGATACATGTGTTATAATGTTATATATTTTGTATTTTGGGTGCTGGTCTTACCATTAAAACCTGTGCATTTCTAACCCCGAAATACACATCGACCGTCAGATAAGGAATATGGGAACCGTTGGATATTTTGGGCCGCGCAGCAACCCGAGTATCATTCATGCACGTTTCATTCTGAAATGCATTAGGATCGTCGGATGCAGTGTTTGTTGGCCATCCAATTTTTCGGAGGTAGCAAAGCGTTTTTAACCATCACACTTCTCTCAATCCGAAATTGCCCTCTGCCATCCGATCTTCTTATCTATAGCCATCAATTTTTGGGGGTTGATTTTCTTGTTTAAATTTCAGGCTACTTTGCATCCGAAATATAGCCCTCACCATCTTATCTGTCCTTCCATAGATCTGCCATCAGTACTGTGTAAGATGTTTAATCTGGCTAAAAAACAAAAATTCACAAAAATTTCACTAAAGCAAACCAAATTTACAAATTCATAAATAAATTTAATACTTTTACAAAATTGAAATACAACTGCAACAAAAGGTACACAGGTAGAGGCAGTAATGATTAATCCATTTTGTAGAGGCCGTAATGATTAATCCATTTTGTGTTACAACACACTCCTTTATACCAACCCCCGCAAACTCCATTTTTTTTATATTCTTTAATATCTGTATAATTGCTCACCATGGCTCCATAATCACACCCTACTAATGTTCTATTATGTAATATAATCCTTAACACTTTTGTGAGGAGCATCGTGTGTGGGGCCTTTGTAAAGTGTTTCAATGTTTTTTTTCAATGCCAATATTGTTTCCTAGACGAGGTTTGGATTGATGGTGCCCACCACAGAATAATACAACATTATGGAGAATTCCTGGAATGATTATGTTAGTAGCGTTCACATGTTATAAAGTGTTTTTTCTTTTCTTTATTATAGTTTAGGTGGAGCAATGAATCCTGTATGCCCTACTATCATTAACACTGATCATATAGAGGTTCATCTTTGCACTTTCATTTCGCAAAGTATTAAATAAGCTTATTTTCTACAAAGTTTGATTCATAAAACATTTACTTCAAATTTAACTTTATTTCCAACTTCACACTTAATATTATATGTAATACATATAACACTTAATATTATATGTAATATATATACTTAATTTTTATTGTTATCCTCACTTTGTTAGTTTTATTTTGTATCTATTTTCTTGGGTTATTTATAATTAGATTAAGTATCATTTAATCAGTGATATATACATAGACATGGTTCTGTTGCACAAACAAAATATTAGCACTAGCAAGTCACAGAGCATTGATATGTAAATGGGTATCAACATTACTCCACTTTTACATGACTATTATATAATTATTATATAATTATTGATTCAAAATAGAGATGTGAATAGTTAAAATGCATATGACAAACTTTTAATTCAAGAAACAACATTTATCTTAAATATTGGAAAATTTTGTTTATTTTGGTGGGTACTATCATATCAGATTGATGTAATAACTTTTGATCATAACTCCCAGTATGAATATTGAATCTAACATGATGAAACCTATGATTTATCGTGAAATGTT
>SNQJ01S0004768.1:374291-396279 GCA_010110895.2 Picea sitchensis
CTCTTCTGCTCCCATGCCTTCAGCCGGCCCTATCCACTCCTAGGGTTTGAATCTTTGGTAAATAGGTTTTTAGAAGCCTGCGATGGATTGCCCTTATCTTTGAAAGTGTTTGGGGCACTTCTTTGTGGAAAAAATGACACATCCTATTGGGAAGACCAGTTGGATAGACTTCAATAGATACTTCCCACTGAGATAAAGCAGAGACTCGCAATTAGTTATGAGGCGTTGGATATAGAAGATCAACAAATATTTTTAGATATTGCATGCTTTTTCATAGGAAAAAAACAGGGATATGGCAATCAGATTATGGAAAGGATCACGCTGGAAAGGTTTGTTGGGGTTTCAAAATCTACACCACAAGTGTCTTGTGGACTTGGACAGTGAAAATAATGTACATATGCATGACCACCTTAGGGATCTGGGTAGAGATGTTGCCGAAGCTTCCTTGCCTCGTCGTCTTTGGCGTTGTACAAATGACATTGAAGATCTGTTGCAGTCATCTGTGAATAGTCAATCATCCAATCATGTTTAGATTATTCAATAGAAAGCTGTGTAGTTATTTAATTCTTCATTGTTTTTCAAATGAACAGGCAGTAACGAATGTGCGGGGAATTAGGATACTTCGTAATGAATATAACGATAATAATAATAATGACGAGTATGCATCGTTTTCTTCGGCCAAAAGGAGAAAGTTGCAACTTTTTGACATGAAGAACCTGCAATTTCTTGATATTGAAGAAAGTGTTGAAGATGGTCTCTTGGAACGCATTCTGGGGAGGGTGCATTCACCAAATCTCATATGGCTTCGCTGGTACAACTGTCCCTACTCTTCCCTGCCTTCCTTGATTCCAATGAAGAATTTAAGGGTTTTAGAAGTGCAAGGCAATGAATTGGAAACATTGTGGCAAGGCGAATTGCAGGTACACAAAAATTTATTGAGTTAAAGTCTGTATGTTTATTTGCTATTAATATAATCTAAAGAATTCGAAGCATTGTGTTCATTAGAATCATATATATATATATATATATAGTTGAAACGATGGAGTATTTTGCATATATATTATAGTTGAAACAATGGAACATTTTGCAGATACCTTTGCAGTTGCGGGAGTTACATATTTATGGTGCCCTATCGGTTATTCCAAACTCTATAGGGCAGCTCAAGCACCTGGAACGGATTTGTGTTAGTTTTGCGTGGGCGGAAATATCAACAATGCTCGAAGAATTTTGTAATCCTCGGTCGTTGAAGGTCTGTAAAATGAAGTCACTGCCAGATTCCTTTGGTAATTTAATAAACCTACAGCACATCGATTTCTCATTCTGCCAGTATTTGCAGAGGCTTCCAAATTCCTTTGGTAATTTAATTAAGCTGAAACACCTTGATCTGAGGTGTTGCTCTCATTTGACTATCTCAAGCGAAACACTTGGAAATATCAACACACTTGAATACATAGATTTTTCTTTTTGTGGAGGAATTAGAGTATTGCCTCCTCAAGTGGCACACCAAAGTTTCCTGGAAAAATTAAATTTAGACAATACAAACTTAAAAGAATTGCCAATTGCAATTGGAGAGCTAAACAATTTAGAAATTCTGTGGTTAGGGAGCCCTTTGCTGAACACGGTTCCACCTTCTATAGGTGATTTAAGGAACCTGAAGTAATTGAACATTTGGCATTGCCCAGATCTGAAATGTTTGCCTGCTTCTGTCGCACACTTGACTCAACTGGCTAAGTTGACATTATGGGGTTGTGCCTTACGCCAATTACCTTTTAAACGACAAAAAGAAACAGTGGGAACATCGAGTAATGTGGATTCTTCCAGAGACTTCACTAATGTGGACTCTTCCAGAGATTTCATACGCCTCAGCTCCAATCCATGCTTACTCATGGATAGAAGAGAAATAGCACAGGGATCATTTCATGAAAGTGTTTGTCCCAACCTTCAGCATCTCATCATCGAGCAGTGTGATGAGCTGGTGGATGTTGAAACATTGCCAAACACACTTATACAGTTGGAATTGAATATTTGTTATAAGAAGCTAGAAGGGCTTTGTGGTCTTGTAAAACTTAAAAATTTACATATTAATTGGTGTGTAGCGCTAGAGGAGTTACCAAGTATTGAAACATTGGTATCTTTGGAGGAGTTGTGGGTGAGTAGATGTGTGACGCTGAAGAGCATAAAGGGATTAGCATCACTTACAAAACTTCGAATATTAAATGTTAGTGACTGCTATAACTTAGAAGAGTTGGAGGGTATTGAACACTGTATTTCTTTAGAGAAGCTTAATGCAGCTAGATGTACAAAACTTGATCTGCTACTGTTGCAGGAGATCTACAAAAACCTTCTTGTATGAAAAGAAAAGAAGAAATAACAGTGTTGTAGTAAAAACAGAATTTTATTATATTTACTTGCTGTAATGATCACTGTTGTGGTTGTGGTGTTGTGAGTAACATGTTAGGACAAAATACAACTCTCTTAAAAAAAAAATGTTATTTACATGAGTTGTGTCCTATCCATAATTAAAAGTAATTATTAGTTCCTGCCAAAAAAGACTATAGCAATAAGTTTGTTATTGACTTAATATTAATTTTTTATTTTATTTTAAATTTGTATCTGAAATATAATGTTTAACTTAATAAAACAAATAAATATTTTTTGATATAGTAAAAATATTTTTTTTTTCATTTTCTATTGGATAATATATTTCATGTCTTATTACAACCTTCACAGATTTCAATATTTTAAATTAATTAAGTATGTACAACAAGAGAATAAAGTATGCTTATAAATATGTACATGACTATTCCTACAACTACTGCAGAGAATCTTAAACATTGTAATCTGAGCATTATCTGTCAACTAATGCTTTATTATTGCATCAAGAAAATTTAATATTTACAACGTCTAATCTGCCTGACAACCTGCGTGCAACTTTTAAGCATAACCATAACCTTGTATAACTTTTTTCTTGTTTTTACAAGAAAAAATTATTTCAAATTTATAAATAGTATAAATTCTTTTACACAAAACAAATTTAAGAACAAGTCCCAACAGTCCAAAGACATGGAGTAGTCAGGAGAGTATAACCTTGTATAGCTTATGTGAATGCAATGTACATTGGGATTTGATCTGGACGACATCGATTCTAAATCCACTGTAGTTGTACTTTAGTCATGTAGGCCCAGGCAAACCTAAAGTAATCCCAATAAATGTTCTGAATTCCCGGCACATCCTGGTACTTACCATTTAGTGAAGTTGTTAAATTACTTAATCACAAGTAAATATTTTTGTAATTGAATAGAAAAAGGAAATTATTGCTTTGTATTGTCAGATGGAAGGACAAAATTACTATACTTTGATTAATTTAATAATTAAAATTAATTTAGATTAACATGGTGAATCTAATAAAGATAATTTTTTTCAATTTTTAGGAAATTAACTATTTTAAAAAAACAAGTTAATATTGTAGTTAATTTATTATTGATACTTATTCATATATTTTGAAAAAGCTTAAAATGTTTTAATGAAAAATATTTATTATAATAAGATATCAAATTTTATAGTTAATGGTTTATTTATCATTATATTTATTTAATGAGTAATTATAAGCTAGTGGTGTCTCTTATTCCCTGTAAAAAAACTTCAACTATAGCTAGGAGTCCATCATACTATGTATTACTTTTTCTTTTTCTTTTTAATTTGTATATTTTTCAAAATTTCACATAATTATAAATTCATTACTGATTATATATATTGTTTTTCTTTCATTTTTATTTATTTTTTTATTTTAAAAATATATATATTTTTAAGTTTCACATAATCAATTACATTTTTTAATTAAATATATAATAAAATTAATATTATTTATCTAAATTCTTATTGGATATGAATTTTAAAGTCTTATAGGTACCCGAAAAATAATTTGGACAATTTAATTATCATGATGTAGAGTATGCTCCATGATGGACATTAAAGTCTAAATTAATGAAACTACATTATAATGATTTTTAAGAAAATTATTATAATTACTTAAAAATAGAAATATTAAATAGATATTTTGTCTTTATCTTTTTTCTTTTTAGTTCCTTAAAACTATGTTTAATGAAAAGTATTGATTATTTATCAATTTTATAATAACAATATAAAGATTAAAATCATATTTTTACTTTATTTTCTTTATAAAAGCTATCATATTTTTACTTTATTTTCTTTATAAAAGCTTTGTTTGATACTTTTTATATTAGTTGGTTATGAAATATTTAAAATAAAGATAGAGGCTACTTCTAAAGGCTTCAAACATCATAGCTAAAGAACATGTTAGAGCCCGCCTTTTTTTTTTAATATTAATATTATTATAATTAAATTTAAATAAAACTTATAATATTGAGTGAAAGTAAAATATATGCATTTATTAAATTAAAATAATATTAATTTTGTATTTTAAAAATATATATATTTTTTTTTATATTATTACTAATTTGCTTTTAATTGTATATATATATTTTGCTATATAATGTTGTACATATGTTTAACAAAATAATTATTAGTCTCTTTCAAAATATGAATATATTAATGAGTTTGTTATTGATTTGACATTAATTTTTTTTTATTTTAAATTTATATATGAAATGTAATGTTTAATTTAATAAAACAAATATATATTTTTTGATATAATAAAAATATTTATTTTTCTCATCTTCTTTTGGATAATATATTTCATGTTTTATTGCAGCCTTAGCTTATTTCAATGTTTTAAATTAATTAAATGATTAATGTACTTGTTATATATGGCCAATTTTAATTAATTAATATAAAGAATGAAATGACTTTACCTTGTATCTACAATTAATGTTGCATTTTATCTTCCTTGGAAACAAGTCTCTGCTGACAGGATTGTCAGTTAGAGGAATATCATACTAGCAGTTGTACTTGCACAGAACTAGATGCAGGAAAACCAAATACGTTTTTAATGCTTTGTTGATTCTCGGAGTTTATTAAATAAGTTGTAGGCAAGGAAAGCTATTACTAACTAGTTTGTGGTAGTTTAAGTTCCTTAACAATGTATTACTGCTCAAAGAAGCGTCCACGATAAATTAGTATTTAGAACAACAGCTCCCAGATATTCTCCTCCAGACGACTTGAATCCACAATTATTAATAAATTCCACAACCACACCAGATCCTGTTTTCATTCACTTGCAGTTAAGAACCTATTGACCGAAGGAATTACTGCACTATTCATGTCAGTGAAAACATCATAGAAATTCCTTAAAAAGGGAGGAACTATTACCGTTTTCATTTGTAATATTTATAATTTATAGAATTGTCAATGTCATTATATTTATGTTTTTCAATAAAATTTATTATACCTAAAAATATATCATTCAATATAAAGTCAGTCCAGATGGACGCTAGAGCATTATTTTTTTTTTATAAAAAATAAAGAAAAAATAACAGTGTTGCAGTAAAAACATAAAGTTATTATATTTACTTGCCATAATGATCATTACTGCATAAAGTTATTATATTTACTTGCCATAATGATCATTCCTGTGGTTGTGGTGTTGGCTGTAATGTGCAAGGATAGAATACAACTCTGTTTACTTTATATCAGGAAAATAGTTATTTAGATGAGTTGAGTCCAATCCATAAGGCAACTCTGTTTACTTTATATCAGGAAAATAGTTATTTAGATGAGTTGAGTCCAATCCATAAGGTAATTATTTATTACAGTGTTCATTTGTAATTTACTGTAATTATTTATTACAGTGTTATTTGTAATTTATAGAATGGTCAATGCTATTATATTTTTATGTCTTTCTTTTTAGAAAGAGGAAAGGGAATACTAAAAGAATTTATACTTAAAAATATATCATTTAATATGAAGTCATTATAGTATAGACTTATGCAAAGTAGAGTATAGATTTTTTATATAAAAATTAATTTGTAATTTAATAAGAATTAAATTTATAAAATTAAAATCAAAATTATAAATTTGTGTAAATTAAATGTATAAAGAAGATGGTAAAAAGGTATAATGTTGTGTATTTTCAATATTTTTATATATTAATTATTATTGTGTTTTTTTGGTTAAATTATTGTTCTTGTTGAAATATTAAATGAAAATTATATTTTTGTAGATGTATATTGTATTCACCAGAGTAAAATTATAAGTTGATGTATATTTCTCTTTCATAACTAGAATTTAATTAAGAAGTTAGAAGTTGAACCAAGTCTTTATTAGAATTAGAGGTGTCTAGTTCATGAATTCTCTTCATCTCCCTCTAAATAAGTTGCATGTACAACTCCCATCTTTAAGGAAGAAAGCCCATGTTTTCCTTCTTTGAATCAATAGTTTGATGAATGACAACATTCTAAGCATCTTAATCCTTACAATATGGTTGCTCACATGATTGCCAATTTTTTGGTTTAGATTTATGTTACTTGTTTTGTTTTGAATATCTGTAGGATTCACAATAACATTGTTAAACCTCACAATCTTTTGTCCGGGTTGTTATATAAATCCATTGATACTGATGTGAAGTAGTAGGCCAGTAACCATTGAATTGCACATGATCAAAAACATTTTTTTAAATTAAAGTAAGTTTGTGGTAGTCAAATCAAAGACCTCCAACGTTGGAACCTCTTCAGATTGGTCCACAATATACACAATAGATATAGGAAGGTTCATAGCCATTGAACTAGAGTATTTATTGTTAACCTAGAAACACATTGCTCCTCTAAGTAATAGCAAGATCAAGTTGAGAGTTGAATTTCTTCACAGAATGTGGGCAGTGTTATCACACAAGTTGTAGGTTGAGAAAAGCCTGACCCAACCATCAAGTGGTGAAAAATTAAGGGACACTATACCCAATGTCACCTCGATATAGGTCTCATGCTTCAAGGGTGACTAGGTCACTCTAGGGAGGTGATCCCGGTGACCCTAGGGGGAAACGAGTGTGAAAATGGAAATGAAAAGAGAAGCCCCTAAAATTCAATATTCCAGATGAAAATGGAAAGTTGATAATGAGTCTTAGGTTGTCTCGAGGTTGCCAAAGTTTTGGATGAATTGTCGAGAAATTGGTACATGCTCGAGACACAATGAAAATGACTATGCAGTGTAATATGTTAGTTAGATCAACAAGTTAGGCTTGTTGTCCATAATTTGGAACAAAATATAAAATTATATATCAACAAAGAAACAAGTATTATATTTGCTAGCAAGTTGTTAAAAGTCCACTGAAATGTGCTTGAAACAAAGTAGATAAATGCTAGAGAATTTCACGATCTATAGCATGAGACTTTAGCAATGAATTATGGTTGTCATAAAAGATCTATGCAGAGGTTTTTTGTAGTCTTATGGTTGTGGCAAACTTATTGTGACAACAATGAATTTAGCCACAAAAATCCACAAAGGCTCCACCCAAAAATTGTACTAAACCAAATAGAATAAAGTGGCGAAATCTTAGCAAATATTGATGGTAGAAAAGTAAGTTATGAGTGAAGTTATGTTGGGGTTTTCTGCAATAAATGTACCAACCTTATGGTTGTAACAAACCAAGGTCTATAACAAAAAATTTATCCAATCAATTCATCTCTTAGTTAGGTCAATAAGTGTGTCTAGGTTAGCAGAAGCTTAGGGAAGATTTCTAGGGCTAGTCTAGGGTTAGTTTAAGAGCTAGTTAGGGTTAGTTACCTAGGCTTAGTGTAGCCCTAGTGGTTTTAAGTTAGTTTTACTTCAGAAACAAGGAATTTTGGTTGAAAGGGGATGCATCAATGAGGCAAGGTAGCTCAAGGATAGGGGAACAAACCTCAAGTGAGACAAAACCAAAAGCTTGAAATTTCATGTTTACCAATGCAATCATCTATGTCTCAAATGCAATGATTAATGCCTTTAGTTATGGGTTAATGGGGTCATAGAGAAAGAGCTAGGGATACTAGATGTTGGATATGTGTTATATTCTTTGCATGAGTAGTAGTGTCACATATTTAGATGGTTTTTCGGAACATGGTTTTTTGCCAATGGTTTTCTATTTCCGATTAAGGAATTAGGGTTGTTGACTAATCCAGGTCATTGGGTTAGGGTTTTAGATGTCGTTGGATCCTATATGTATATTGTATTGTAAACAATGTATTATGATGAATGAATATAAAATATGTTGGTTTTCTCGGTTTGGGTTTTCAGGGGAAAAATCTTTGTGCAATGTTTGTATTTGCCATTGTATCTTTTCTGTTCTTTTATTGAAAATATGTTTGCAGTAAATATTGTACAAGGTTAAAATCTACATTTGGTATCAGAGCTTTGTTGGCTTCAAGGGGACGCCTTTGTGGTCAAGGGTTTGGCTCGAGACTGTGATAAGCCTTGTTACAATGGGATATATGTGGTATTGATTTTTCAGGTGAAAAGAAATGGCAAGCAATTCGAAGATGGAGATCGAGAAGTTTAATGGGAAAAGTTTTGAACTGTGGAAGCTCAAGATGGAAGATCTATTGGTGGAAAGAGATCAGTGGATCATGGTAGATCCAGTTACTGTACCTACAGGAACTTCAACAAATGTTTGGAAAAAGTTGGATCGGAAGGCAAAGAGCACAATCCTACTGTGTCTCTTAGATTCAGTATTACTGAATTTGTCAGAGGAAGCTACAACCAAGGATTTATGGGATAAGTTGGGGAAGTTGTATCAGTCTAAGTCCCTATTAAGTAAACTATTCTTGAGAAAGAAGTTGTATAACCTGAGGATGAGAGATGGAGACTTGGTGGCAGAACATTTGAATGCCTTCAATACTGTGGTAAGTTAATTAGTATCTGTTGAGATTACAATTTTAGATGAAAATAAATGTATCAGTTTACTATGTCCTTTACCAGACTCGTGCGATAGTTTGGTTGTGGCCATAGGTAGTAATACAACTTCCTTGAAGTTTGATGAAGTGGTCTCATCCTTGTTGTTAGAGGAGATGAGATAGAAGAATATGGAAGGATAGAGCACAGATGCATTATTTGCAAGAGGACGCTCCCAGGAAAGAAATAGATCTAAGTTCTCAAGTGGGAGATCTAAGTCTAAGGGTAGATATAAATCTCCCAGAAATTTTGTAAAGGTATGTTGGAGATGTGGAAAAGAAGGGCACTACAAGAAGCATTGTAGATCCAAAGTTGAGAAAAATAAGGGATCTAAAGAATCTCCTTTTACATAAGAAAAGAACTTCAAGGAAGAAGGAGGGGATGTGTACTTGGCTTCTTCAAGAACACATATAGATCATGAGGCATGGTTGGTTGACTCAGGTGCATCCTTTCACATGACTCCCCACAAGGAGTGGTTCTATGAATATGAAAGGTATGATGGAAGAAATTTTTTCTTAGGTGATGATTTAACAACCAAAATCATAGGACAATGAAAATTCAAGTTGAGGCTCATATATGGAAGGATAAAAACACTTCCTCATGTTCTTCACATCCCAGGTTTGGCTAGAAATTGGATTTATGTAAGCAAAATGGATGATGCAGGTGTAAAAACAATATTTGAAAAGGAAACCCGCAGGATGGTTCGATGAGCAATGTTGTTGCTGAAGGGAGTTCATTTTGGAACTCTGTATAAGCTTCAAGGAAGCACTATTAGTGATGGGTGTAATAGTTCCATTTTTCATGATATTGGAGTTGAAGAAGAAATAAATCCTACAGTCTCTAGAGAAAAGGTTATCTTGTGGCATCAAAGACTGGGGCATATCGGAGAGAAGGGTCTTCAACAACTACACGGTAAAGGTATGGTTGAAGTTATGTCTAACTTCTCTCTGGATTTTGATTCTTGTGAACATTGTCTATATGGGAAGCATAATCGGGTAAGATTCCCCTCTAGTGCACTGAGGGCAAAAGGAATTTTACAACTAGTTCACAGTGATGTTTTTGGACCTGTGTCGATCCCATCATTGGAAAAATCTATGTACTATGTCTCATTTATAGATGAATTCTCGAGGAATACTTGGATATATTTCCTCACGAATAAATCTAAAGTCTTTGACAAGTTTAAAGAGTTTAAGAATCTTGTTGAGAATCAAACAGAGAAAAGAATTAAGGTGTTGAGGAAAGATAATTGTGGAGAGTTCTGAGGGAATGAATTTGAAGAATTCTATAAGACGTGCGGTATAGCAAGGTAGAATACTAATCCATATACACCTCAGCAGAATGGAGTTGCAGAAAGGATGAACAAGACGTTGATGGAAACAACAAGGTGCATGCTCAGTGGTGTCAGGTTAGGGAAAGAATTTTGGGCAAAGATAGTGGGTACTGCATGTTACCTAGTCAACAGATCACCCTCCTCAGCGTTGGATGACAAGACTCCACAAGAGGTATGGACTGGTAAGAAACCTTCTCTCACACGTCTCAAGGTATTTGGATCTGATGCATATGTTCATGTTCCAAAAGAAAACATGAGTAAGCTAGATAAGAAGTTTGAAAAGTGTATCTTTATTGGATATAAATATGGCCTCAAAGGTTATAAGATTTGAAACCTAGAAACTAAGAAAGTAATGTATAGACGAGGTGTTGTATTTAGAGAAATGAAGGATGTTGTTAAACATGAAGTCCTACCAAGTAAGGAAGAACTAGAGAAAATAGAGTTTTATTTAAAGGATGATGAATCAGACTCTACATAAGAACATGAATAAGAAGAAGAAGATACTCATACTCCAGTATTGAGGAGATCGGTTCAAGAAAGAAGACTACCAGAAAGGTATACTCCATATGATTTCCGTTCAAATTTTTCTTTGTCTATTACTGATGATGATCCTAGAATTGTCAGGGAGGTAGTGGATTCAGAGGATGGAAATCTATGGAAAAGGGCCATGGACAAAGAAATGGCATCTTTGGATAAGAATGAGGCTTGGGATCTAGTGGAGTTTCCTATTGGAAGAAAGCCTATTGGCAACAAATGGGTATTTAAAAAGAAGCTTAATGAAGAAGGAAAACTAGAGAAATACAAAGCTCGATTAGTAGCAAAGGGTTATTCCCAGGTTGAGGGAATTGATTTTGGTGAGATTGTTTCTCTTGTTTCCAAGTTAACCTCTATAATATTTTTGTTATCTGTTGTTGCTGCATTTGATTTTGAATTAGAACAGATGTATGTGAAGACAACATTCCTACATGGGGATATGGAAGAAGAAATCTATATGAAGCAACCATGAGGTTATGTTGTGAAGGGAAAGAAGGAGCTAGTATGAAATCTGAAAAATTCCCTGTATGGTTTAAAACAATCACCAAGGATGTGGGATAAAAAAATTGACACTTATATGTTGGGACTTGGTTTCAAAAGAAGCAAAGAGGATCACTGTGTGTATTTTAAATTAATTGGTGATCATTTGATTTATTTGGTCTTATATGTGGATGACATGTTGCTGATAGGAAACAACAAGGAGATTATCCAGGATGTGAAAACTCAGTTGTCCTCTAAATTTGACATGAAAGATCTCGGTGCTTCAAATTTCATTTTGGGCATGGAAATTAAAAGAGACCGGAAAAAGAGGAAAATCTCGTTAAATCAAAGGAAATATGTCGAGACAATATTGCAGAGGTTTAATATGCAGGAATGTAAACTGATCAAGGTTCCTATTCCTGTTGGGGTAAATTTATCTGCAGATCAGTGTCCCAAGACACGGGAAGAGGAGGAGGGCATGTATTGTGTTCCATATGCAAGTGCAGTTGGAAGTTTGATGTATGAAATGGTCTGTACTAGACCGAACATTACACATGCAGTGGGAGTTTTGAGCAGGGATATGTCAAAACTAGGGAAGGAGCATTGGACAACAGTAAAAAGGGTTTTCAGGTATTTGCATGGCACTGTTAGCTATGGATTATGCTACCAAGGAAGACCGAGATTGGACAGAGTGGTGGATATACATGGCTTTGTGGATGCAGAATGGGTTGGAGATCTGGATCATATGATATCTACAAGTAGGTATCTGTTTAACCTGTTTGGAGGAGCAATAAGTTGGATGAGAAAAAGACAAGTTGTAGTGGCACTTTCAACTACAAAAGATGAATACATGGAAGCCACTCATGAAAGTAAGGAAGCAGTATGGTTACAAAGATTATGTTCAGGTATTGGGTTGGTACAACAAGTTGTAAGGATAGATTGTGACAGTCAGAGTGAAATTTTTCTGGTGAAGAACCCGACTTATCATTCAAAGACAGAGAATATTGATATTCAATATCACTTTATGAGAGACATGGTTGAAGAAAATGTAAAGACCCCGTTCGTTACGGCAATAAGCGAAGAAAAGTGCCAATTTTTTTTTTTTTTTTTTGTTTTTAGGCAGGAAGGCAAAGACAACACAGTTAACCACACCCAGACGATGAACACAATGCCTGCATATTAGGCAACAGACAACAACGACTCTACACACTGGCACATCGAGCAACTAAGCGAAACATGTGTAAATCAAGGAAGGAACGACTACCTTCCCGACACAAACACGACAATGCCTACAAGCTAAGGGAAAACATCCCCATCTTGACACAACGATCTCGATGACCAGTGACTAGAACCTCTATGGTACACAGCCAATTTCCTGAAGGTGTTACAACCCATGCGCCCACAAGGAACTTACAACGATTAAACAACACTCACAACGAAAACACAGAGTCCGATCGAGTTATCATCCATCGCTACCCAATAGGACACGCCATGATCTCCTCGTCTGGAATCATGCCATCCCCAAGTGATAACATGACAATAACCATGGCGCAACATAACCTAACTAGACCAAGGACTCAAGAAAATCCATCACGCTAGGGGCCGAAATAACTGACAAGAAGACTATGCCCACACCCCAAGCAATAGGTCGACAAGACGCAAGGTGATGTCATTCGAAGAAAACGCACAAGCTAAAACATGACTTCGCCGACAGCCCAACCAATGATCAAGTCTTAAATTAGTCAATAATTACAATCTAATTTAACACTAATTACAAATCTAAATTAGCAAGTTTGAATCACAAATTAGTCAAGAATTTACATTCTGATTAAACATTAAATACTAATCCATTTTAGCAAGTCTAAATTACAAATTAGTTAATAATTTACTATCTGATTTAACATTAGATACAAATCTAGTTTAGCAGTTGCCAATATATAACAGTATAACAATAACAATGTGTAATGCTATGAATATAACACTATTAACCATATTAGCTTCCAACACACGGTTTATTAAATTCCATTCAGATGTCGTTCTTTATTCCATTAGGTAACACACTGCCCTTCAATTATATTTTAAATTAGCAGTATGTATCTCTGTGTAATCAATTCACTACCAACATGTTGGGTAAGACATTCAATATTAAATTTCCATGAGAATGCAAATATGTTGTTCATTATACCCTATATAACTGTCGACTATTATTATGCATAACCCATATAAAAGGCCAGCCAATTCAATCATGATAACTGTCAACACGGTCACATAATCAAGCTATCAAATTTAAGATTATTGTCAACGTTGTCCTTAGACATTGAATTTGTTGAGTAAAAGCATTTACTATCATCATATTAAAACTGTTCTAAAAATCAATACCTCTACGGAGACATCCAAATCATATCTCTATGCCACACACTATCCTATCAACAACAATCAATTTATTAATTACATTACGAGAATTGCATCATAAAATCGCCAGGTAACTGTGAGCTACTAAATACATCACGGTGATAGCCAAAGGGGGATGGGGTATATTTAAACGAAAACACAGACAAATAAATAAAAACACATACATAATAACACTGTCATAATGATTTACAGAAGCGCATGTAATCACCATTCTCGTAGATAAAAACACCATCCCAACAACAAATCGTAGGCTATGTAAACAAGTCATAATGATATATATAAAAATGCAGGGAATCACCATAATAGATAATATATAAGATAAATAAATAATTCACGCCAACCACAGATAAAAGAAACACAGATAAAAGGAAATAATATAGCAGATAAAAATGCAGATATAAGGAAATAATATAGCAGATAAAAATGACATCCACATATAAGGAAATAATTCACGCCATCTACAGATTAAAAAAAATGCAGCTAAAAGGAAATAATATTGTAGATAAAAATGCAGATATAAGGAAATAATATAGCAAATAAAAATGCCATCCACAGATAAGGAAATAATTCACGCCATCCACACATAAAAAAAAACGTAGATACAAGGAATTATATAGCAGATAAAAGCACAGATGTAAGGAAATAATATAGCAGATAAAAACTCCATCCACAAGAAAAACCGCCATCCACAGGAATCATAATGCTATATAGAAAATTGCAGGCTATGTAACAAGTCGTAATGATATATATATAAAATGAAGGGAATCACCATTCTCGTAGGTAAACGCCATCCACAGGAAAAAAATCCATCCACAATAATCATAATGATATAAAGAAAATTGCAGTCTAGCATGTAAGCAAGAATGCAAAAAGTTTAGAATCGGATCTCTTTTAACTAAATGCTTCTGAAACTTACTGAAATGATTACACAGTGAGGGCATGGGTTGCTCCAAGGAAGAGATCATTCAAGGATTAATTCAACAAAAGAAAAACGAGATGTTGTTTCAAGGATTAAATCGAAATGTGAGGGAAACCTTATGAAGAGATTACACTAAGGATTCCTTCAACAGTAAAAACTAATTAAAAAATGGACTTGTTTAAGGGTCATTCAACAAAATGAAAAGCAGTAGAAGATCATAGCAAGAACAATCAATCGAAGGAGTAGAAGAAACACCAATCACAACAAGGATCAAACATTCAACGCAGAGTTTGTCATTCACATGAAGGCACAAGATTAGAGATCAACCATGAACAATCTACAGGGGTAGACCACTGGGCAAAACATCCTTTGCTCACCATCCACACACAAAAAAGTAGGGCATTAGAATCTATAGGTCGCTATGCACCGAAGTGAGGACTGTCAATTCGGCTCCTGGCCAACTGCTCAGGCATGGACTGACGAAATAAGGATGAGGGTGAAGTATGATCCATATGGATATCAGTGGCCACCCACCTTTTCCAACTGGATCAAAACAATTTTCTGGCAACTAAATGGCAATTTACTATTTTTAGCAGTTTTCACTTCTGGGGCCATTTTGAGGGCCTAAATAAAGGTTTTTAGGGATAGAGATTCTCAATGATGGCCTACAGCATGATTGAGGCCCCAAAATGAATATTCATGATGATACCTTTTCAACGGGCTATCATACGCCTAAAACGGAGATCGTATGCAAAAGTTACGACCCCGAGAAGTTAATGTACTAACTTACCCAAACGGGGCCCACATGACTTTTGGCGCTTCATCTCCTAGGGTTAGGTTTTTGGATGTCTATGGTTTTTGGCATTCCTGTTTATTGTAAAAGGCATTTAGAGCCTCATTGCAATCATCTTCTTGTGAATGAGCGCAGCCGTCACATCTCTTCTTAGAGATAAGACGCCACCATTCCAACAAGCTTGTTTCCGCTGCATGTTATAGTTTAAGCTTATTTCATTATTGAATAGAAAACCAATTTTACTGTGTCTCTGTTATTTTGTGTTAAGAATATGTTAATAATCTGTATTCATTTCATTATGCTCATAAAATCTGGATCATTGGTATCAGAGTGGTCTACTCCTTGTCGTCTTAATGCATATCCTCAACGAGGTTAGAGTACAAAGAGTTAGGTCTTGAGATTGTTTCTCTTGAGGAAAAAATCTCTCGCATGCCCAAGCGACCTCTCATGGGAGGAGAAAAAAAAGATGATGGTCACATGAGATCCTTTCAAACTGTTGATTGAGGAAGCCCTCACGCAACAGAGGAACGAGATGATGGATAGTTTCACGCAAATCCTTTGGCAACTACCAACAGGCGACGCATCTTCTTCGAGTGGAGGCGCCACCCCCTTCAAGGTACAAATAAACTTTGATATTACTATATTTGAAGGTCAGATAGACACAGATGCTGTAGACAAGTGGTTGAATCTGCTAGAAGGGTATTTTTCTGTCCATAACTTCTCAAATAGAAAAAAGATTACTTTTGCACTCCTCAAAGTCGTCCCCCATGTCAAAGATTGGTGGGAAACATTCTGTGAGAAAAAGGAAATAGATGAACCCTCATTATATATAGTCACAACCACCTGGGATTCCTTCAGGGATGCTATTAAGGAACAATACTACCCTGTCAAAATTTATGATGACTTATATACCAAATGGAACACACTGTGGCAAGAAAGTGACCAAGCAGTGCCAGATTTCACAAATATCTTCCATACCTTGCGCACCAAGCTGGGTATCAAAGATTCAGAGTGAAATTTGGTTCCCAGGTATCATGGTGCTCTGCATAGATACATCCAGACTGAAATGTAATTTCTAGACATTTCATCCTTGGGCATGGCCTACCGATATGCTGTCAAAATCGAGTAGAAGATCAAACAAAAGATGCGACAATTTGGGCCTGGGAACCCCTCACAACAAAAGCCATGAAAGGGCAGCTCCAATCCATAGAACAAAGGACATAGCAAAGATGGATAGTATCAAGACAACCAGTCCAAGCCACAAGCAAAGAAGGACACTGGAAAGACAAAGAAAGATACTAGGAAGTGGTGTGACTTCCATAAGAGCCCTTGGCATAACACTGCTGATTGTCGCTCAAAGCAGTCGCTGGTGGCTGAAGTGAAATCCTCTGAATCAGATGTGTATTCTAACTCTGAGCTAGAACCAGAAAGGGTAAGATAGATCATTGACTTGAAACCCAGTGCCACCGTTGCTACCATCGAGCTCCATCCCGGTGAACCAGATGAGCTAGAAGAAGGAGAGCGCCTCTTCCATTCGCAAATGTGGGTAAAAGGCACCCCGCTGCACTTCATTGTTGATACCGGTATCCAGAAGAACCTCATCTCTGCAGAGGTCGTCAAGCAGTTGACCCTGCCCACAACGCCCCTATAAGGATACATGTTAAAAATATTGAATATGGGTGATATACCCACATCTTATGGAAGTTCTATCTCATAAGCGTTAGCATCAAATTTCCTAAGGATCTTGCATGGTCCTATCTTCTTCAACTTCGGTTTGTTATATGTTCCCCTTGGGAACCTTTCCTTCTTGAGATGTGATATAACTTGATATCCCACTTCAAATTGAAGTTCTCTCCTATGTTGATCAACTCTACGTTTATACTCTCTATTACTATTCTTCAACTGCTTCTTGATCTGATTATGAAGCTTCTGCATTTCTGCAACAAAGTCTTATGCTCCAATGCTTCTTAATTCACTTTTCTCTAGATCTCTCAATTCTGATACTCCTCTTGGCTTCATTCCATATGTTGTATGGAATGGACTCTTTCTCTTACTCCTTTTTAATGAGTCATTGTATGCAAACTCTACTTTTGATAGAATTTGATCCCACTCACTATGATGTTCAGTGACCAAACTCCTTAGCAAATTCCCTAAACTCTGATTCACCACCTCAGTGTGTCCATCCATTTGAGGGTGATATGATGAACTAAAAGACATTTATGTCCTCATCTTCTTCCACAATTTCCTCCATAAATGACCAACAAATTTAGTTTCCCTGTCTGAGACAATACTCTTGGGCAACCCATGAAGTCTCACAACTTCCTTGAAAAAAAAATTACAATGTGTGTTGCATCATTAGTTTTTTGGCATGGGATAAAGTGTGCCATCTTTGATAATATATCCACTACAACAAATATGGAATCGCTTCCCTTTTGTCTCCCTATCAATCCCAACACAAAATCCATGCTTATTGCATCCCAAGGCATATCTGGAATAGGCAATGGTTGATACAATCTAGTGTTCTTCTTCTTTCCTTTTGCATACTAGAAAATATTACATCTGTTTACAAACTTCTTCACCTCTTCTCTCATACCTGGCCAATAGTATGAATTGTTCAACTATGCAAATGTCTTCTCATGGCCAAAATGTCCTACTAGACCTCCACTATGTTTTTCCTTCAGTAGATTTTCTCTCATTGATCACTTTGGTATGCACAATTGGAAACCTTTAAACAACAATACATCTTGAATCAGATACTCTGTCCATTGGCTTCTGTTTCTGAGCACAGGATTTGCACATGCTGTTCCTCTTTAAAATCTAGGTCATCACAATACATCTCCTTAAGGTGTTCAAACCCTAAGGTTTTCACTTTCAATTCCTACAGAATTAGACATCTCTTGCTCAATGCATCAACAAATTTGTTATCATTACCAGAAATATGTTTAATGACAAAAGTGAAATTTTGCATAAACTCTATCCACTTAGCATGTCTTTGATTTTACTTCTCCTGTCTGGTTATGAATTGTAAATCTTGATTATCGCTATACAAACCAAACTCTTTTGGAACAAGGTAGTGCCTCCATTTCTTTAAGGCTTGAATTACTGCATAAAATTCCTTATCATATGTGGAGTAATTCCTCTTGGTATCATTCAAATTCTCACTAAAATATGAAACATACCTATTATCTTAGCTCAAGACTACTCCAATCACAACTCCACTAGCATCACATCTTACTTGAAATGTCTTCCCAAAATCTGGCAAGACCAGAATCGGTTGTTTTGTTATCTTCTCCTTTAATATCCTGAAACCTTTCTCAGCTTCTTCTGTCCACTTGAAAGACTTGTGTCTCTTTTTCACTGTATCTAATATTGGTGTACAAATTGCATAGAAATTCCTAATGAACTTCCGATAGAAACTTGATAATCCATGGAAGATTTTCACCTCAAATATTCTCCTTGGCGATGGCCATTCTCTGATTTCTCTCACCTTTTCTGGATCCATCTTCAATTCATTTAAAGAGATCACAAAGCCCAAGTAAACGATTTTTGTATTCATAAAAAAGGATTTCTTCAATTTATCAACAACTTCTCCTTCTGCAATCTCCTCATCACTAATGTCAGATGTCTCAAATGCTCTTCTTTAGTTTTACTGAAGACTAATATATCATCCATATATACAATCACAAACTTACCAATGCAATCTTTCAATACCTCATTCATCAACCTCATAAAATTACTTGGGGATTTTGTCAAGCCAAATGGAAAAACAAGCCACTCATACAACCCTTCATTTGTTTTGAAGGTTTTTTTCCACTCATCACCTTCTCTCATTCTTATCTGGTGATATCCACTTGTGAAATCTATTTTTGAAAAATATCTCGCTCTGCTCAAACAATCCATTAAGCCATCCATCCTTGGAAAATGAAATCTGTACCTGATGGTGATTTTGTTTATGGCTCTTGAGTCTATACACATTCTCCATCCTCCATCCTTTTTTGGACTCAACACAGTTGGTATTGTGCATGGACAAGAGATTTCTTTGACCAAACCCTTGTCCATCAATTCGTGGACTTGGATATTTACCTCCTCATTCTCTTGAGGAGTTAATATCTATGTTTCTTTTTTTGGAAGACTCTCTCCTAGTATTATATCAATGTGATGGTTGATACTTCTTATGGGTGGAAATGAGCTAGGTAACTCATCCACTACTATGTCAGCAAAATTCTCCAACAACTCCTGTATTTCTTCAGGAAGATCATCCATAGAAGTATTCGTAAGGATAACTCTTGGTTTCCTCACCACAAAAAATTGCATCTCATGTTCCTTCTTGACTTCACTCAGGAGTTCCTTCCCACTCATGAGAAGTATACTTGTGTCAGCTTCTTCCTTCATCTTCTTTTCCTCTATTGGCAGTAACATGTGTGTCCTACCATTATTCTCCAAAGTATAAGTATTTTTTCTCCTATCATGAATGGAATTTTGGTTAAACTTTCATGGTCTCCCTAGCAAGACATGACATACATCTATGGGAATCACATCACACAAAATCTCACCTCTATATCCTCCTATATTAAGTTCAACTAGACATTGTTTAGTTACCATTACCTAGTCACCTTTCTGCAACCATGAGACTCTATATGGAATTGGATGTGCAATTGTCTCCAACTCCAATTTCTCCACCATTTCTATGAATACTAAGTTATCAGTGGTCCCACTGTCAATTATCACCTTGCATACTTTATCTTTATTTTTGCAATTAGTTCTGAACAAACTGTTCCTCTACACTGGTTTTTCCACTTCTGGCTTTGGCTTCAAGAGAACCTTCTTCATTATCAAAGATCTACCATCTTCTGCACCTTCCTCTTCAACATTCCACTTCTTCACTTCCTAAATGTGAGCTTCACCTCCTCCTTATTTCTTTCTCTCAGGGCATTCCCAAGACACGTGTCCTATTTTTCCATAGGCATAACACTTCACCTCTCCTCCTCTGTCTCTTCCTCTTCCTCGAGGAAAATAATTCCTTCCACCATATTGTCTCCCTCAAGAAATTCCTCCTCTTTCTAAGTGAATGTGTGGTTTTTCAGTCTCAACCTTGGGATTTTGTGCCTTATCATGGACAATTCCCTTACCTCTACTTAGAATTCTTCCTCTTCTTCGCTGGCTCTTTTTTCTGGCCAAATTCTTCTTTGCCTTTAGTGCAATCTGATAAGAATCCTCCACTATCCTTACTGTCATAATGTTGATTTCATCCTGTATTTCATATCTCATGCCATTTATATACCTAGCAACCTTTTCATCATATTTTTCTCTATGTCCAACCCTGATGTTCAGCTTGTAAAACTCCTCTATGTACTCTTTCACTGTCATTCCCTTCTGTCTCAGGTTTTGCAACTTCCTGAACAGATTTATATGATAGTCCTTGGGTATGAATTTAGATTTCAACTTGGCTACCATTCTATCCCAGCTCTTAATATTTTGTTTTCCTTTGCACATTTTTCCAGCCCATAGTTCATCCCACCATAGTGTTGCATGTCCCTTTAACCCGATGACAACATGTTTTACCTTTTTCTCCTCATCGACATCTTCTTAGTCGAATTACTTGTCCATTGCTTGTATCCAATCAAGCAATTCTTCAACATATAAGTTGCCTTCATACATCATGATGTCTATCTTTTCTCTTCCTCCCAATTTAACAACAACTTTCCGCAAGCGTTCTTCTGCAGCATCCTCTACTACAACTTCTTCAACTTCCCTTTCTTCACTTTTTGCATCACCGACGTCTCCAACATCAGGTTCCCTCCTTTGTGTTGTATCCATAGCATATAATCTGGTGCAAAGTTCTCTCTTCTCCCTTTCTATTAGAAAAACAGGATCGTGGAGCAATAAAATAAAACAAATGCGGAATCAAAACATAGAAGATACACAATACAATAGAGACACAGATTTACGTGGTTCACCTAGTGTGGGCTACGTCCACTAGAGAAATTGCCAAGTCCTTCCTTTATTACTATCCAACATATGAAAGGATACAACTTACAACAAACCTGTTGTAACTTCCTCTTCTTTCTCTCACAGTCTCCTATCTCAGAATACCATATTCGCCATCATCGATAGCCACAATACATTTCCCTCATAAAAGAGAGTTGCCTTCTAGGGAAAAAAATCCTAACATAATCTCTAACGTTAGATCTATGACCTTATAATGAACGGTCCAGATTCACAATGAAATTACAATATACATTTACAAGGCAATTTTTCCTTCGGGTCTTCGCCCCCGAGCACCCATCGGAGGACGTTACCCCTGAACCCCCGCTGGGGGCCCGCTTTCCCTCGGACCCCCCAGCCGGGGGGATAGCCCCCCTGGACCCCGCAAAGGGGGTACCCCCCCTCTGCACTCTCCCATGTGGAAGAGTGTACATACTTCTGGGGTGTAAATACTTCATGGGGTATAAACGTGGTTGAAAGTAAAAGACCTCTAAATCAGGAAGATAATTAGGTTCCACAACCAACAATCTCCCACTTGGAGACTGATCTCAACAACTCCACCGCTGTTGTATATGCTGGACTATGAACCTTCTTGGACCTAGAAAATTTCTCATCTTCATATTCATTCTTGAAGACCAACTGAAACTGAGCAGGAACTCAGTTTCTCCCTGGTTACTCCCTTTGTTAACATGTCTGC
>SNQJ01S0004769.1:0-27318 GCA_010110895.2 Picea sitchensis
ACCAAAATCAAACTACATTATCGCACTACACTATTCATGCTCATATTTTTGTGCTCATGTGAATAGTTGCACGCAGAGTGGAGATCAAGAGCACGGGAGAAGGAGGGAGAGGAGGAGAAAGAGAAGGAGGAAGACAAGGAGAACGAGGGAGAGGAGCATGGGAAAAGGAGGGAGAGGAACATGGGAGAAGGAGGGAGAGGCGCGTAAAGAAGGAGGGAGAGGCGCACGGTGAAGGAGGGCACACCAAAGGAGGGAAGACGGTTTTGAGGGTGCACCAGAGGAGGGCACATGGCTGGAGGAGGGCACACGGTTTTGAGAGCGCACTAGAGGAGGGAACAAGCAGAGGAGGGTGCATGGGAGGAGGGCACACGCAAAGGATAAATATGGTTTGACTTTTTTCTCCTATCACTTGAGTGCGCATGCTAATTGTTTGATGAAATTATTGATAGAAATATGGTTTGATGGAATGTAATAGTTGTAGGGATTTTTTCATAATGGGCTTGCAGAGTTCCCAAATATCACTTCCCAAGCTCAACATTCTTACCATGTGCCAAAAATTGTCACTATCTTCTATGTAATCCAAATCTTCCCTAAAATAGAGCACACATATGAGCTAAGTCATCCTTTTAAAATGCACATAGATGGTTTTATATTAATGTTAAATATATAAATAAAGGTGGAAATTTGTAGTCCTTCGTACGAATAATGACATCTTGAAATCTAGCACTCCAACATCACCTTTAGATGAGAGAAACAAGCTGGCCCAAATGGAACTTTAGGCCTTTTTTTGGCACTTCAAAACTTTCATGCCTAGATATGTAAAATGCACTTAATGCCCATAAAAAATTCTTCTAGAGAAAGACAACTATTCTAGGTTTAACAATATTTACATCCTCACAAAATCGATGTGTCAAAATTTCTCCAAGAATATTTTATCATCATTGATTTCAATAAAATTGGTAATTTTTTGCCAATATTGCAAGTTGTCTAGCAGTTTTGAAATGAAAATAAAGTTGATAAAATTTTGTTATGGAAACAAAACAACTATGCTAGGTTATATTAATTAGGTTTCCTCACAAAACCCATGTGCCCTAATTTTAGTTCTCTGCTCCAAATTCCCTTTACATAAATTAAAATTCCTCAAATTTGGTCATTTTCAAGAATTTCAAGATGGGATGATTGAGTATTGGAAGTAGGGGTTTTCAAACTACGATAATAGATAATCTAAAGGAGATCATCATCATTGTGAACCTCATAATTGACTAATTGTATCATCTATTAGGACTTTGGGGGTGGATCTTTGAATGAAGGACAAAATTGTATATTGATCCCACATAAGTAACAACATACCTGACCTGGAACACTAAATATACATTTGTTGAGAATGTTTCCCCAAACCCCACCATAGAAGAGCTACCTCATTTATCTTGGGCTTGATACACACTGTGTTCTTTTCATGACTCCTTTTATTAGTGTCTTGTCTTAATGTTGTCCTAATCATCCTAGTCTCCTTTGCAATCCAAAAAATAGCCTTGGTTTTTCAAGTTGAACTTGGAGTTGTTTTAATAGTGCTTAGTGGTATTGGATGTGCAAAAAAAGTAGAATGTGTTCAACTTCTGTAGGTTCTTGTCTCTTTTACTAGGTTCCCCATTATCACTATATTTTTTCCCTCCTTTGTTTGCTTCAATTAGGGTCACTTGGATTCGATGAAACTAAATATAAATATTTTGGTAGGCTCACACACATAAATATTGCAGGGAGCATAGTAATACAATGAGAACCAAAGTGGTGAGGATCCCATAGTTCCCCCGCCTACCTTATGACAGAAAGTTCATTTCTTGACCATCCATATAGGCTAAATTAAATGTGAAAAAACTCGGCAATAAATTTTCAAAAATATCATAATCCTTCAGGCCATGATTAACCTAATCCTCCTTGTTGATGATTAAATATGATCCTCAAGGAGGTAAATGATACCTAATTCTTATAGGAGAAGTAGTTGTCATGGGAAAGAGGGATGGAAACTTGTATACACTAAGTGTGGGGATACTAGAAGTGGCATTGAGATCCATGGTTAATCTAGTTGATTAGTGAAAAATATCGTCACATGGCATCACAAGTTTGGGCACGTTGGAACATAGTCTTCGGAAGTTTTGTCCAATTAACAATTTATGTATGGACTCAAATTGAGGGTATTAATGGAATTCAAGATTTACGAGGGATGCAAGCTCGAGAAGCATCATAGACACTCAATTTATAAGGATGAAATGTATAGAACAAGAGGAATGATGGAATCGACGCACTCAAACATCTACAAGTGAATTCAAGTGTTGTCACATAGAGGAGGAAAGTATTTTATCACATTTATAGATGATCTTTCAAGAAATATTTTTATTTACTTTCTGAAAATAAATCATAAGTCTTTGAGAATTTTAAAGTTTTTAAAGCCTTTGTGTAGAAACAATTGGGAGACCATTGAAAATACTAAGGTGTAATAATGGGGAAGAGTACAAATTAAAAGCATTCAAGATTTTTTTTCTCTCATGAAGGGATCCAATTAGAATATACTTCCCCATATTATTTGTAGTGAAACAAGGTAGTGGAGAGAAAAAAATGGCCTATGGTGGATAATGCAAGGTGTGTGCTTAAAAGTTTCATACTAACAAATACCAAAGTATGGAAACCACAACCTATACCTAAAGTAGGTTACCTACCAAAGAATTGCAGAAGTCATTGTTTGGAGCATGGCATCGAAGGAAGCCAAATGGTTAGAATTTGAGCACTTTTGGTTTTCCAATATATGCATACATTATAGATAGAGGTGAAAAAAAATGGATGATAGGAGCACAAAATGTATTATGGTTGGCTATGGTTCAAATGCAACTATGTATAGATTGTATAGACCAATATAACATTCAATGATTATAAGTTGAGATGATGTTTTATGAATTTGCAGTGTTAGTGAAGCATCTCGATAGCGACTACAAAGGTAGGAGAAGCATTAATCTTTTGGATGTCCCCTCAATGGAGATAATTGAGGAATATACCGAGGGAACTTCAAATGAAGATAATCCTTCATTTTGGGAGAGTGTAGAAGTGAAAAAAACCTAACAAATAATTGTTGGCACTAAGAATATCAACAAGAATCCAAAAACTATTAGAGACACTATGGAGTTATGCAAGGAATGTTGAAGTGCTCGAACCTAGAACAATAAAAATTATGCTTAAAGGCCAAACATGGTAGAATAGAAACAAGCTATGGATGAAAAGTATGAGCCATTAGTGAAGAATCAAAATTGGGCACGTGTTCCTCTACCAATAGGTAAGAAAGAAACTAGTACTAAGTGGGTTTTCAAACAAAACAAGTCAAGTGATGCAGTTGAGAAATATAAAATCTCAATTGATGGTGAAAGTGTACACACATATTTAGGGCAGGAACAACCCAAAGAATTTTATACCAATAATGAAGATGGCATCCATTATAGAAATCTCAGCAATTGCAATAATGATGCATATGCATATCCATAAACATGATGTTGAGACAACATTCATTAATGGTATGTTGTAGGAAGATATATGTATGGAAAAACTTGAGGGTTATGTACAACAAGGAAACAAGCATATGGTGTGCATTTTGCAAAAGTAATTGTGTAGACTTCAGAAATCCTATAGGGCATGATATTGACACATTGATGTGCATTTAATGAATGAGGGTTTCCAACATTATACTACATATCTAAATATTTATGTCAAGCATAATTTCAAGTCTTTTATAATTTTGGCATTCTCCATAGATTATGCATTTGTATGAGCAAGGAGTTATCTTTGTTAAATTCTTTCAAATCAAAACTATTGTAGAATTTGACATGTTGGATCATGGAGAGATCCATTAATCCTACTTGGTTATTCAAGTAGTAAGAGATTTGAGAAATAGGAAGTTTCATTTGAGTCAAAGGAGATACATTGAACATATCCTTTAGATATTAAGGATGAGTGATTTCTAAAATGTGAAGACTCAAAGGGAAATTGCCCAAAAATTGTCACAAGAAATGGGTCCAAGTACTCAAGTTGATGAGGAAGCTATGAGAAATATTCCTTATTGGAGTGTGGTAGGCATCCTTATGTATGAAATAGTATACATGAAACTTCATATTTCTTTTGCAATTACAAATGTAAGTGATTTATCAAGTAATCTTAGGTTGCAACATTGAGAAACAATTAAAAGGATTTTCACATTTCTCAAAGGAACATGGGCATCAACATATGTGATAGAATGTTAGATGCAATGCAATTGTTTGGATATTGTGATGCAGATTGGGAAGAAGATGTTGTTGAGTTCAAATAAACATCTATATATTGCTTCAAGTAGGTTGGTGGAATTGTCTCATGGAGAAGAAGTAACCCACCATTTCCTTATCAAGTGCTAAAGCAGAACATGTAGTAGCAAATCATGCAAGCAAGGAATTGATGTGGCGAAGAAAATTACAAAAATATGTTAGGTTAGAGCAACCAAATCCTACAATGTTAAGATGTGATCACCAAAGTTTCATTGAAATGGCTAAGAATACTGTGTTTCATGTAAGAATAAAGAGAATTTAAGTGAGTACCATTATGTTTGTGAGCAATTGGAGAATCATAAATTTTAGCTTGAGTTTTGTGAAACAAGATAGTTGATCACTAACGTAATGACAAAGGTACATATTCAGATGGATTGAGAAGCCTTGTAGAGTATGAGGATAGACATGCATAGCTTTACTAATCCATGAGATGTTTCAATTTTGAGGAAAATCCCTTAATTATAGATCATCCCACATTGTTAATGACAAGTTAATCACCTCATACTTTCAATATTTATGCAAGTTTTGCCACAAAAGATCCAATAAACCTATGACATTTTGGAGATTGGTTAGGGATCATTAATTTCAACAACTTCTATTAAAGATAAACACAAGCCATAGCACTAATTTCTAGTGATCAAATTTGAATATTCGGTTTCCCTTCAAGACCCCTTCAACACTTCATACAATGGCATTCAATTATTTCCCTATCAATTTGGAAGCAAGGATCATTTCACATCTTTGCAAACAAGGGTAATCATTCTAACAACCTGTTAGTATTCAATTCTTAGGAGTCAAGATTCAAAAATCAAGAGGAAAAGTGATTTGAATTTCAAAGTGGTATAATGTATTGTTTATTCGCGAACTTGGTAGTTGGTGGGTGGTACTAATAGTGTTATCTCCCTGTTATAAGCAAAATCTGTCTGTAGGGACAGATACGAACTATCCGACTATGAAGTCGATTACAACTTCTTTGATAGCTTGGCCCGAGGCAGAGACTACTCGCACCTCTGGTGGTCCTTTGCCTGGGGTGGTAAATAAGGGGAAAAAGAAAGGTGAAAGACTTACAAGAAGTCATTCTCAGGACCACCCACCCTGGGTGTTATCCTTCCTTAGCTTCCTGGATGGACAAAATGGCTCGGGGGGTGAAAATTATGGGTAGTCGGATGAAAATGAGCTCACTGATTTTTATGATAGAGAACTAAATAAAGTGGACAACGAGTTGCTCACTTCCTTAAAGCGTTGGAAACTATCCCAGAATGGGTCGTCGGGATAAACCGGTATCTTGGGTAATTAACCAATGGATGCCTTGAGTAAAAGGGAGTGAAACAAGGTTGAAAAGGGGGCTTAAAAGCTACAACCAAGTACTTTTAAATGGATGTAAATTGTGAACAGAAAGCTGTTCAAATCTTTCAAGGCAGGGAAACAAGCCCGGAATGGCTTGATACCCCCTGGGGTGACCCGGGAAGTGATCCCGGAAGGTTGTTAAATCCAAAGTGGGCTGTAAAACTGGCTGAACAGCCTTGTAAAAATATGTTACAACTATGATATAAGGGAAATTATTCACAACTTCAAATTTGATTCGTGAGTGAAAATGTGGACTGACGAAAGGTTGACATTAAAAGTATTTTATAGGTCAATTTTTGTTTTTAACACATGCATTGGCCACCACACTGTTTTGAAGGTTATCCCGATCAGGCAAACACATCCCGGAACTGTGCCAATCAGTATAAGAAGAGTAGTCCTAGCAGACCACGGTGGTTAGGTTGAAGAGTGCCCCATGCAGTTCAGAGAAGCAGGGATTAGCCACTTCTCGTCACTAGCATTTTCGGGCTCTTAAAGTCGCTTGGATGGAAGAAGGATACCTGTGAAAAGGAAGAGGCTCAGAACCCCCCTAAAGAGGGATTTTTCTGAGCTTACCCAAACAGAGTAGTATTCCAACCAATCTAAGCTAATCAACTCCTTGACCGTGTGGTACTAAGAAAAGACCACTCGACTTGCACTAACTAGAAAACTTTCGAGGGGCTCTTGATGAAGACTCCTTGGCTCTGACTCTTAATATCCTACAAAATTGAAATTGCATAAAATGAAATACCAAGCCATCCACGCGGCGAGGCCATGTCTTTCTTTCACAATCATGCCTCCTGGTTACTGAATTTGAAATCTATTTAAAACTATATACATAAAACAAGTAAATAGATAGGTGACATGTATGTCATCATTAGATAATATGTATATGTAAATATCTAAATAATATAATTTTTTTGTTTTATGTGTATGGGGCGGACCCCTGAATTGTTTTCAAGTTTTTTGTGTGGCGTTTTGCATGTATTTGGCTTGTTGATTTTTCATGGGCCCTTTTTGGGGCATCCACCTGTAGATTAGTGAGCGAAAGTCATACAATGAAAATATAGCAAGATTAGATAATTACAACATGACAATAACACCATTCAACCCAAAGGAATGGGTTGAGGCTCTTTGCGAACGACAAAGCTACCATATGCATGAAAGCCCCAACTAACTCCTTGTATGGGGATTGGAAATTTAGTGTTTGAAATATAAAAGTTGTGATGGTTATCTACACAAATATTAATCATATTTTTTACATGAATTCACAAGTGAACCATTCAGACTACCTACACAAATCAAACATATAAACATTGGTATGTGTATCAGAATTTTTTGGAGTGAGTGTGTGATAATTAAAGTGTATATGAGAGTGATTGGATAGGATTTACCGATCGAAATGTGTGTTTTTCTTTGCTTCCTTGCTGGCCCCTTTGCCTCAAATAGGTCTCTAGGTGGTCCCCAACCGCTTAAGAGAAGCAGAGTGTTTGACCAGTTGTATCCTTGCAGGCAAACAACGAAATTTTAGTATTTATGCATGGAAAAACTGAAATAAACATAAAAACAAATTTACACATAAGAAGTATATGACATCCAACTAAGATGACTATCTCGTGGGGTGAAATTGACCAAAATGATCGATTTTCCTATTTGGGACAGCAAGGTTAATGGTAAGAAAACATAACAGAAATATACATGAATGAAAAGATAAAGCAAACAAGTATGGACAGCCAGCTAAGAGGTCTATTTAAGGATTCTCCTAAGGGCCCCTAGGACTCCCAACCACTAGCTAAGGATGAAAACAATTGAATACCTCAGAAAATCTGCACTAAAACACATTAAAAAAATTAAACCAAGCTGTTAGAAGATGAAAGTAAGCAAGTTAAACCTAAGGAAGCAACAACAAACACCTAGCTAACCAATCCCTCATGGAGATAGCTAACATAAAAAGGATTTACCCCTACCCCTCAACCCTTAACCAACAAGTGACACATCCAACAACTAAAATTCAACAAGTATCACACACACAAAGAGTCTTGTAAATTTCAGCAGAGCTTTGTTACTATATTCAGCCTCATTTCTTACAATTCCAACCCTCTTATTTATAAAGGAGAGGTGAAGGCTTAGGGTTAGGTCACAAGACACTTGTCACTTTTGGAAAAGTGACAAGTGGACCAACCCTAAAGTAATTTTGTCTTTTTACAAAAAGTAAACTTATCCAAAAAGGGAACCTTATCCAAAAAAAGGGAATCAAATCAGATTTGACTTGACCCTTCAATTACATAATAATACAGGCCAAAAGTAAATCATGCGAGAGTTCATATTACAAAAAGTCATTTTTCATAAAATGACAAAGCTTGATATGCCACATCACCAGTTTCCTTGGGATTTGTGTCATCCCAAAGGCTCTTTGAATCCTGCCATGTCTTGCAGCTATAGGTGAAGTGTTTTAGGACAATATTCGTCCATCCATGGCTGCCGGATTCACTGGAATGAAGCCCGAAGGTGTGGGGAATTGTTGAGTTGCTTTGGAGGAAAAGGGGACTTTGGGCTTTGGTCATTGTAATTAAGGAAATGCTCATTGTTCAGGCACTTTTCAGACCTGATTATTCCCCCCCTTTGTTGCCTATAAGTTTCTCTGTGAGCTGACTAAAACATGGCTTCGATTTGGGCTTGTTTCGATGAGAGGACCCCTTGGACATGAACTATGATAGGCTCTTCCTCCATACGAAATAACCAAAAATCTCTTCTTTACTGTGCCCATGCTATAGCTCTATTCACTACCTTTTTGTTGCCTTTCATTTGGCGCAAATCCGACTCCAGAGGAGTGAGATATGGCCCCGGGAAGGTACGCAGAAGGAGCCGACCAGGAGACTGATCAGGGAAAATTTGGAAGTTGGGGTAAAATTCTGGGCTGGACACCAGAATTGATAGGCTGCTATAGGCCTGTATACTTGTAGCTGAAATGGGTTTTCCTGACCAGGCCCAATTTGACCTCGGAGGCCCCCAATTAGGCCTCTTTCTGGTGCATGCTTGTAGGGCCAAAATGAGTCCCTGTCGTTCTAGGACATGCCACTGAAAATATGGGCTTAATTTTCTGAGGAGAAATTCATGGATGCATTCTAGACTCCGTCCCGATTGTTTTGACTATTTACAGGTGAAAATTGGACTCTGTACCAGGAAGTTATAGCATTAAATGGGCCAATGACCTTTAGGGGGGGGGAATCAAATTTTTAACATATAGTTTAGAAACCATTTAAAATTTAATTTACATTTTAATCAAATATTATAAAATATTTAAAAATTAATTTTAATTACAAATATAAAAATATATTTATAACTAAACTAAAATTAAAATTTAATATAATATAAAATTAAAATAAAAAATAAAATAAAAAATAAAATAAAATTTAAAATTTAAACAACATTTAAACTAAAATCAAAAATTAAAATTTAAAAGTAATTTGAAACCCCCCACCCGTCTTCCCCTAGTCGCCCATATGACCAAGCCAAGAGCCAAAAGGAGCCCACGAGGTATAGAGGAGGTGGTTGGTGGCTAGGGAATGAGGGAGTGAAGGAGGAAGTGGTAGAGGAGCGCGTGGTGGTGGAGGATGGAGGTGCAGTGCGTAGGAGGAAAGGGGAAGAGGGGACAGGATATGGAGGAGAGGAGGGAGGTCGAGCATAGGTGTGGGGGTTTGGGGAATGTGTGGTGGCTATGGGAGAGGAGGCCACGTGCAGAGGTGGAAGGGGTTAGGGAAGAGGGGTTTGGGAGGTGAGTGCCGAGAGGGAGAGGTGGGGCTGCATGCCAGGCGCGTGTAGGAGGAGTAGCGCGAGGTTAAGGAGGGAGGCAGGTCAAAAAGGAGGTGGTGGTTTTGAGGAGAGTGCACGTAGGAGGCCGAGAGGGGAAATGGGGGATGCTCCCACGCAAGAGGAAAGGGGGAAAATGAGGGTGCACAAGGAGGAGGAATGGAGGAGGAGGGGGTCGAGGGGAGAAGCTCGGGCTGTGGAATGGGCACAGCATGGAGGAGGGAAATGGGAGGTGGTCAAGGAGCGCGTGAAGGGAGGGAGTAGAGGTGGAGATAGGGAGTAGCTCGTGCACAGGAGGAAAGGGGGAAGAGGAGGGCGCACGCAGGAGGCCGAGAGGAGAACTGGGAGAGGAGGCCACATGAGCAGAGGTGGAGGTGATGGTGGCGCTCGGGTGGTGGATGGGTGGCCAGCCACCCACAAAAATTAAAATTTAAAAAATTTGGGCAAAGTGGGTTTTTGGTAATAAAACTGGACGGGAGGTTTTGGGTTCAAACCCCCTGCCCTCTATTTAAAATTTCTGGGCAATCCTTGAACTTTCTGGGAAAAGGAGAAGGGGGAGGACTGGGGTTCAAATCCCAGGGCTTCCTAGTGACATGTCCAGGCCTGCAATCTTCATCAAACAACTTCATAATTTAAAAAATCTAAAGGAGCCATGGAGGCTTGGGCCTGGTGCCCAAGAGGGGTTCAAATCCCCTCTCCTTTGCATTTTTCATCACACACATAAACTTGAACTTAGCAACCAGCAAGGAACTCTGAACCAATAGCCAATACCACAATTTAAACAGGAAAATAAACACCAATTTGAGGAGGAAAAAATAATGCAATTTCTCCATGCAGGATCTCAACACAACCAGCAAAATTTTCCCTGGTTCTTTTTGGAAATGAGATTAATGTGTTACCTGGCTAATTTTTTGGAGATTGCAGCATGGAAGTTGGCTGCCCACTACTGATTTGTAGCTGTTTTCAAAACCCCCCCCTCTGTTGGCATGAATTGTTGTTGCAGAGCTTTCCCCCTTTGGCCAAACTGACAAAATGTCTTGGGAGAGGGGAGAAGGGTGGGTTTTGATTTTTTCAATTTAAAAAAAAAAAAACCAATTTCCCCAAAATTTACATGAGGCTACGTGCCTCCTCCCATAATTCCCAATTTTCTGAAAATATTTAATTAATTTTTTAATATTTTTTTGGAAAAAGTGCAAGTCAAAGTTTGACTTTGACTTTGACTTTGACCCTGCTGCTACTGACTTAGCCCAAAAATGTTGCCCGGTGATACGGAGTCGGAATCAGACGCAAGTCACATCGTTGGAAAGGTCTCGACGAGCCCATCAGGAATATGTCATCCTCAAATTCAGCTCGGAACAGTCGCCACTTAAAACTCCTGACTTGCTGGTGGGCCCACATGACACCCAATCATGTGAAATGTGCCAAATCGCCATACGATATCCAATAAAGGAAAATGAGATACCGTCATAAAGGTATTGACAAGTAATTCAATGAGGCGACCATATATTTTTGTGTTGGGGACATTTATGACTGTCTTAGCTATTATGAAACCCTTCCATGCGAGCTGGCAGACCCCCTTTGGCTTAAAATCATTGACCAACTTGTGACAGCTCTAACCAGGCCATCCGAGGTCGGAATGAGGAAAATGAGATGTCATTGGAAAGGTGTATGAGTCTATTACAGAATGGAATCACTGAATATCTTATTTATAACTCTTTACCTACCAATTTTAAATCATGAAGGACTGCAACCAATTTGGTGTCCATAAGTGGTCATGAACTTGCAAAAGCTCGTTCTTACCAACCGGGGGTCAAAACCAAGCACGAGATATACCATTGGAAAGGTCTCACACGGACCTACACCATGTATAGGTTTTATTTTCCTTTTGATACCATAATCTGAACATAAATAGACTAGGAAGTCACAGCTATTGGTTTTGGTCGTTCCGGTGATGTTGACTTTGCGTCTCTCATATGGGGTCATACTGAATCGGAATCAAGCTCGTGATATCCCATTGAAAAGCTTGTCCTGATTCATACCACATGGAAGTGTTTTATTCCCTAAATCGAAAATCCTTGACATGAGGAAGAAATGTCATGGGGAGGCCCACAACTCCCTGAAGGCAACCAACTGATACTCTTTCAAGGGCAAAGGCCATAGTAACTATGACCCCTGCCACTATCTTTGACTGGAACCATAGCACCAAGGGGCGTTTATGGAGAAATAACTGTGTAAAACACCATGTTGAGCCCAAATCATATTTTTGGGTCAACATTCTTGGCGCCGGAGGGGAAATGCCTTCCAAAGCATGTCGAACAATGGGATCACCCGTGTGACAGGTGGGAATACTCGGTGGAAATTCATACTTTCAAAGTGACCAATGTGAGTGAGGGGGGAATTCAACTGTAGTATAAGGACCATTTTTCACATCAACGATAACTAAAGAATGAAAGTGGTGCAATAAAGATATACAACAGAATTTATACTGAGATTCATATAAGATAGAAGAATGGGAATAATGACCCGGGTTTTGTTGAGCAATGTGGCCCAAGTGACATGGGTCCCTCACCCAGATTTAGGCTTAACTGTGAGAATCGAGGCTTAAGGTGAACCTTGGCCCAACACAAAGTCTCATGCATACCTTCGATTCTCGACACACAAACAAGAAAACGAGAATTTTTGAAATCAGCGACCCACCGGAGGAAAACTAACAAGCAAACCAGTCAAACAAGGGAATAAAGAAATAGAAAAAACCTGTGGCAGTAGATGTTGAAATCTCAAGTGCTCATAAGTGATGGAACTTTGTAGGGAAATGACCATTGCTTGGAGAAATCAAATTGTAAGTGGTCAGGTAAAGTGCAGTTGCAATTACATAGCTATGTAAGCCATCATGTCATCATGGTTTTCAACTTCACCAGAGAATGATATGCTACCTCCTTAGACTTTCCCTGCTGACTTTGATGAAATAACAACCAGATTTACTCCCATTTAAGATGACTTTAAGACAGAGTTTCCAAAAATGTCAAGTATGGTAAAAGGGATTCTAGGAATCCAGTATTTTCACGCAACCACCCAATAATAAGGACAATATCCTCCGTATTGAACACTAGAAAAACCTAAAATAAGGAAACCTACAACATTTAAAATGAAAAAAGACCAACCCATGGAAAAATCAAATAAGGGATTATACTCCAAAACCGGAACCAAACCAATAAAGACTCAATAATTGAAACCAAGGGAAAAAGGGTTCAAGACTAAAACCATGGGGAAATATACAAGCATGAAAAGGTAACAACAAATACATACAAGAAAGAGAATGAATAGCACTGAATAGATACAAACAAGAAAAGAACTAATGGTGACTTATGTACAAAATGACGAGGCCTCTCAAGAGTAAAAGAACTTTAGGTGACGACCATTCACAGGGAATTGAAGTGGTTCGCCATCCAAGCTTTTTAATCTGAAAGCATTTGTCCCTAAGACCTCGTAGATTGTGTAAGGACCCAGCCATAATAAATCAAACTTGCGATGTTTGGATGGGGCCTCATGTGCTTTATCCCATAATAAAACATCATCTCCTAATTTGTAATTTACCATTGTGACTCTTTTATCGAAGGAACATTTAACAATGTCTTGCTTCTTTTGGAGGTGTTGGAATGCGTCCTTTCTTACCTCTTCTAATTTGAGGAGTGTGTCTAAACGATGTTGTAATGGTTGGAAATCATCGTATGCCTCAGCAATAGCCAACCTCAAGGTTGGAATTTGTAAGTGAATAGGCAGGACAACAAGAGCGCCATACACCAGAGTGTAAGGACTTTGACCCATTGTTGTCTTTGGAGTTATACGATCAACCCATAAAGAAAAGTTTAACTTTGTGTGCCAATCACACTTGTTATCCTTGACTGTCCTCTTAAGGATCCGAATCAGGGTTTTATTCATTTATTTATCCAAACCATTACCTTGGGGGTAATAGGTGGAAGATCGAAAAAGTTGGATGTCGTATGTAACACCAAGGTGTAACATGACAACAGACATGAAAGCTAATCCATTATCAGTTAATATCTCGGCAGGGGTCCCAAAATGGGATAAAATGTTATGTTCAACGAATTCTACCACCTATTGACTCGTAGCATTCCTAAGAGTGATTGCTTCAGCCCACTTTGTAAAGTAGTTTGTTGTTGTTAATATGAATACATGACCAGCATTGGACGACAGTGAAATTGGTCCAATAAAATCCATGCCCCATCTTGCGAAAGGGACTTGGACTTCAATAGGTCTAAGAGGTAACGCATCCAACTTTTTCTTCCCAATGAAGCGTTGGCAAGCTTCGCATTTCCAAACAAGTAAATGGATGTCTTTGTGGAGTGAAGGCCAAAAGTAACCTGCACATAGAACTTTTGCTGCAGTGATTTTGGTTGAAAAGTGACCCCCACAAACCCCAGAATGGCATTGTTCAAGTGCCATTTAGGATTGATCAGGAGTCAAGCATCGTGACAAAACCCCATCAAGGTTTCTTCGGTAAAGGATTTGGCCTTGTAAAACATATCAGACAATTTGTAAATGAAGTGTTCGTTTGGCTTTAGTATCCATGTCCAGTGGGCACACACCATTGATCAGGAAATATATGATAGGTCCATACCATGGTTGTGAGGCTAACTCAATTTTGTTAACCAGTTCTTTGAAAGCAATCAAGTCATCTATTTGAGGTGGTTCAACTATGACCGAGGGATGGTATCGGGTTAGCAATCCAGCCAGCCCTGCCCCCCTAATGGTTTTCATCGGTTTAATTTCCAAGTCATACTCTTGCATACGCATGATCCATTTGGACCACTTACTATGCGATTTGGTTTGATTCAAAGCAGTGACTAAGAGAGAGGTAGGCAAAAAACCTTGAAATTTATGGCCTTGGATGTAATGTCGAATTTGTTCCAATGCTTTATACAAGGAATAACCATGTTTCTCTAGTGGAGAATAATTCAGTTGGTGGGGTTTCAAATTTTGGCTCATGAAGGCGATTGGCCTAAGATTTTCCTCATGATCCTTTTGCAACAAGATTGCAAAAATTGTCTCCTCTGACAAATTAGTGTACATGACAAAGTCTTTAAAGGGATTAGGACTGACTAATAGAGGGGAAAAATAAATGGCTTTCTTAATGGATTCAAAAGCTTGACGGGTAGGGGGTCCCATTTGAAGCGAATGTCTTTCTTCATAAGATGATTTAGAGGTTTAACTACTTGAGCAAAATTAGGAATGAAGCGTCTCAGAAAATTTATCTTTCCAAAGAAAGATTTCATTTCCTTTTAATTGGTAGGAAAGGGAAGCTTTTTGATTTCCACCACTCTCCCAGGATCATCTTTTACACCTTCTTGAGAGACGATGTGACGCAAAAGTTTCCCCTCCATAACACCGAAAATGGTCTTCTTAGGATTTAAAGATATGCCAAACCTACAACATCTAAGGAGAACCTGCCTAAGGTGATCAAAATGACTACTTCGTTCTTTGGAAAAGACTGTGAGGTCGTCGAAGTAAACAACAATGACCTTACCCAATAATCCTTTGAAAGCAATGGCCATGGCACGTTGAAAGGTGTTCCCAGCATTAATCAATCCAAAAGGCATCTTGTTATATGCATATGTGCCCCAACAAGTGGTGAAGGTGGTTTTATGACTATCAGAAGGATTGAAGGCTATCTGATTGTAACATAAGAAACCATCTAAAAGGGACATCATTTGAGACCCGGAGACTTGTTGGAGAATCTCTTCCATAGGTGGGACGGGGTAGTTGTCTTTTAGGGACACTCTATTCAAATGTCGAAAGTCGACACACAAATGAATATCGCCAGTTTTCTTCCTAATGGGAACCAAATTAGATACCCATTGTGAGTAACGGACATGGTAAATGACCCCGAATGCTTCCATCTTGTCCAATTCATCTTTAATTGTTTGTTCCAAAGCAGGGTTGTTTTTTCTCTGTCTCTGTCTATAAGGTTTCAAATCAGGGATTATGGGTATGGCGTGGACTATCTCCTGCATATCGAAAACCTTGAGGTCTTGATAGGACCAAGCGAAAACATCCTTGAACTCTATCAATAGTTCTGTGAATCGAGCGACCTTAGAAGGGGAACATTGTGCACCTATATAGACTAGTTTTGGATCTTTCTTAGTCCCCAGGTTAATAGGTATGGCTTCTCGCACTTTCCTAACAGATTCACTATCAATACTAGGCATAGAAGTAGTGGCATCATTGGAATCAAACATGGATTCCAATACTAACAAACCAGGGGAGATCTTATTTGTCTTTAATTGGATTATGTTCCCTGTTTCCTCTTCCAACTCATGGTTGATATGTAAATCTTCGAACTCCTCCTTGTTTTGAAGGAATCTACAGATTTGTTCATCAGTATCAAAAAATTTCCAAGAGTTGACATTATCAGGTAACGCAGGTCTATGTAAAATTTGGACTTGTATATCTTCAATAGACCTTACGAAATTCGAGGTGAAACAAGAACCAGCCAAGGCCAAAGTATCAACTACGTGGTTTGTGGCTCTAGGCACGGCTTGAATGTTGAAAGATAAGAACTTCTCAATAAGTTCCTTAGCCCTTCGGTGGTATTGTTTGAGGCATGGGTTGTGAACTTCATATTTACCTCTAATTTGATTCACAACCAATTTAGAATCCCCACTCACCAATAAATGGTGTATTCCTAAGCCTAAGGCCTCTTGGAGGCCTTGAACTAAGGCTTCATATTCAGCCATATTATTAGTGTTAGGGAATTCTAACCGAAAAGAGAAAGGGATTGCATTTCCCTTGGAATCACACAAAAGGACCCCAGCCCCAGATCCATTCTTGGATTTAGCACCGTCAAAATCCATACTCCACACTATTTCTTCCAACTCAAAAGGAGGGGCATGTGCATATTCCTTAGATAACACAGTATATGTACCCATAACTGTATCTTGAAAAGACACATGTTTCGTATTATAGGAAGCAGGTATAACCTACTCTCAGTACTTTGGTTCCCTCCTAATGACTACTTCAACACCCTTATGAGGAAAGGTGAAGTGGGTCCCCTCCATGAAGTAACGACCCTTTTTTACTTTGGTGGACCACTCCCTTCCTAAAAGCATGCCATATGCTTCAGGTATATCTACTACGATCATGTTTATGAGCATGCTCACCTCTGGAGCTTGGTCGTAAGAAATGGATAAGTCTTTAATGTAACCGATGGTTTCTACAATCCTAGAATCCAAAGCTAACAGGTCTTTACATGGGCCTGTGCATTAAAGACCCAGTCTTCTCATGACTTGCAAAGGCATGACATTGTGCCTCGCTTCTGTGTCAGTGACACAGTTATGGAGCACAAAATCAAAAATCAAAACTGAGATATAGAAAGGAGGAATGCCAGGGTCTAAATCAATAACATCATATGCTTCCCTAGGTTGAGAAGTGGACTCTTTGGAAAGAGGAAGTCTCTGTTTTGTTCGTGGAGTAAGGGGTGCTTGTAGAACACGTGAAAGGTTTTCAAACTGAGCGGGTGTTCTAAGAGCATCTAATAATGTCATGTGGGCGGGAACCTTTGCTAGATCTTCAACGACATTGTAAGGCATCGGTGTTAGGAAATAGGGCGGTGGATTATTAGGCAAGTTTACCTTGTTTGGGGTCTAGGGAACCCTGTTCCTTGTAGGGGAAGGTAATCTACCATTCATGGGAAGTTTTCCCTTTTCATTGTCCTTGGGGTTGCTTTTGGCCTCTTCCACCCCTTGCAGAGTGGTTTTAGGGGCCTGACTCCTAGTTTCTACAGCAAAGATTTTGAAAGCAAGGAGATCGTCATCACAGGGGATAAAATCTTCCATGTTAACTTGGTCATTTTGGGAAGTGGAAGCAAGTTTGTTTTTTACTGGAGGTAGAGGTGCTTTTCCATTTTTAGACAATTCCACGTGACGTGTATATGCGTAACAATACTCAGGGTCATGGAAGTCTTGGAAAAAGTGACACCAATCCACTTCAGAAACATGTTGTCTAGGAGGAGGAGTAGGAGGGAAAGGAGGTCTTGGCCTCAGAACAACAGAAAACTACATGTCATTTACCTTTCGATTAAGAGAAAGTATTTGGTTGTTCATGTTCATTAACAACTTGAGTGTTTCTGAACTTTCCCTTTCTTCAATCCTTGAAGTTTGGGCAGGTGGAGGTTCATAACGAGGACCCTCATTTTGAAGTACATCATTCCTAGGTCTCTCGTTAAAATGGAGTTACGCTAAAGGTGAGGGAATCATACTGAATTCCTCCATGTTTCTTTTAATTTCCAGGGCGCTAGTCTTGGCCGCATCTAAAGTTTGTGTTGATTTATCTTTTAATATATATTTTACATTCGGATTCATAGAGGTCATGTAATAATGGAACAAATTGTTCCCAGATGGTTGGGAAGTAGTTGGGATCCTATTCAAGGTCAAGGTAAATCATTGATTAAAATTTCGTATTTGCTCACCCTCATGGATGGAGATGGTTTTGAAATCCCTAAGCAGGGAAGCCACATCATCCGCCCCTTGGAAATGTTTCTTGAATTCTTGGATCATAGTGTCCCAATCTGGGATACTATCATTAGGAAGCAAGCGATACCATCTAGCTGCTTCACCCTCGAAGGTTCTCACAAAAATTCTAATGATGACATCGAGAATTGTTATGTCCATAAGTGCTAATGCATAATAGAAGTTTTGTATATGTTCTTCAGCACTCAAAGTACCAGTGCCACTAAAATTGGGAAGCCTATTTGGGGCATCCCCTGGTATGTCATGAAGAGGTCTGGCCAACCTCAAAGGAGTGCCAGGTTGCCATGGCATTGCCATCGGGACAACTATGGGGTGAACAACAACAGTTGTTGAAACGATGGGAGAAACAACCTGAGGATTAGTAATTGTTGTTGGATTAACTAAAGTTTTCTTTAGTAAGGGGCTTTGAATAGGAGAAGAGGAAGAGGGTGACTTAGATCACACTGCAGAGGTAAAAAATTTCCCTGGTTTCCCAGGTGTATGTGTCTCACTAGTTTTCTTTCACAAACTTTGACTTCTTGTAACCTTGGGGGATACTGTTTCCCTAGTCTTAGGATACTTCCGCCCTGCCAGCTTGCAAGGGGCCAAGTAATTACTTTGAGTACAAGGGGTGTATTATCGACAATCCTACTCTTTCTAACACAATCTAAAATAACCCAACTAAAAACGAAGCTTTGTTTTTTTTGTCCTTCTCAAAGTGAAAGGTAAGATATGACAGACTTATAACTTCTCACGTGAGTTCGAACAAGTAAAATTGAAGACCGACAAGGTAAAAGGAAAGGAAAACTCGATGGTATTTATAACTCCCAGGTGCAATGGAAATTACAAGGAAACTGAACTATAACAAGTACTAAAGAAAATTCCAAAGGGTCATTGAAAGATCTTGCAAAAAGTTTGTCAACAAGTAGGAAAAGTACCACAAAGAATTTGGGTCCAATGTTTAGTACAAGCCTGGGATACAAGAAAATTTAAAGAGGTTTGCAAGTTCCCCAGTATGGTCGCCAGAAAAAAGGTGGGTGTTAGAAGAAAAATATGTCCATAGGGACAGATCCGACCTATCCGGTTGTGAAGTCGGTTACAATCTCTTTGATAGCTCAGCATGAGGCAGAGACTACCCGCACCTGAGGTGGTTCTTCACCTGAGGTGGTAAAGAAGGGGAAAAAGAAAGGTGAAAGACTTACAAGAAGTCGTTCTCAGGACCACCCACCCTGGGTGTTATCCTTCCTTAGCTTCCTGGATGGCCAAAATGGCTTGGGGGGTGAAAATTATGGGCAGTCAAATGAAAATGAGCTTGCTGATTTTTAGGAAAGCAAATTAAATAAAGTGGACAGCGAGTTGTTCACTTCCTTAAATCGTTGGAAACTGTCCCAGAATGGGTCGTCGGGATAAACCGATATCCTGGGTAATTAACCAATGAATGCCTTGAGTAAAAGGGAGTGAAACAAGGGTGAAAAGGGGGCTTAAAATCTACAGCCAAGTACTTTTAAATGGCTGTAAATTGTGAACAACAAGTTGTTCGAAGATTTCAAGGCAGGGAAACAAGCCCAGAATGGCTTGATACCCCCCGGGGTGACCCGGGAAGTGATCCCAGAAGGTTTTTAAATCCAAAGTGGGTTGTAAAAGTGGATGAACAACCTTGTAACAAGTTGTTACAGCTATGATATAAGGGAAATTATTCACAACTTCAAATTTGGTTCGTGAGTGAAAAGGTGGACTGAAGAAAGGTTGACTTTAAAAGTATTTTATTGGTCAATTTTTTTTTTAACACATGCATTGGCCACCACACTATTTTGAAGGTTATCCCGATCAGGCAAACACATCTTGGAACTGTGCCAACCAGTATAAGAAGAGAAGTCCTAGCAAACCACGGTGGTTAGGTTGAAGAGTGCCCCATGCAGTCAGAGAAGCAGGGATTAGCCACTTCTCGTCACTAGCACTTTCGGGCTCTTAAAGCTGCTTGGATGGAAGAAGGATACCTGCGAAAAGGAAGAGGCTCAGGACCCCCCTAAAGAGGGTTTTTGCTGAGCTTACCCAAGTGGAGTAGTATTCCAACCGAGCTAAGCTAATCAACTCCTTGACCGTGTGGTACTAAGGAAAGACCACTCGACTTGTACTAACTAGACAATTTTTTAGGGGCTCCTGATGAAGACTCCCTGGCTATGAGTCTTAATATCCTACGAAATTGAAATTGCATAAAATGAAATACCAGGCCATCCATGTGGTGAGGCCACGTCTTGCTTTCACAATCATGCCTCTTGGTTACTGAATTTGAAATCTATTTAAAACTATATACATAAAACAAGCAAATAGATAAGTGACATATATGTCATGGCTAGATAATATGTATATGTAAATATCTAAATAATATAAGTTTTTTGTTTTATGTGTATGGAGCGGACCCATGAATTGTTTTCAAGTTTTTTGTGCGGCGTTTTGCATGTATTTGGCTTGTTGATTTTGCATGGGCCCTTTTTGGGGCAGGCACCTGTAGATTAGTGAGCGAAAAGTGATACAATGAAAATATAGCAAGATTAGATAATTACAACATGACAATTACACCATTCAACCCAAAGGAATGGGTTGAGGCTTTTTGCGAACGGCAAAGCCGCCATATGCATGAAAGCCCCAGCTAACTCTTTGTATGGGGATTGGAAATTTAGTGTTTGAAATATAAAAGTTGTGATGGTTATCTACACAAATATTAATCATATTTTTTACATGAATTCACAAGTGAACCATTCAGACTACCTACACAAATCAATCATATAAACATTGGTATGTGTATCAGAAATTTTTGGAGTGAGTGCAAGTGATAATTAAAGTGTATATGAGAGTGATTGGATAGGATTTACCGATCGAAATGTGTGTTTTTCTTCACTTCCTTGCTAGCCCCTTTGCCTCAAACAGGTCTGTAGGTGGTCCTTAACCGCTTAAGAGAAGCAGAGTGGGTGACCGGTTCTATCCTTGCAGGAAAACAATGAAATTTTAGTATTTATGCATGGAAAGACTGAAATAAACATAACAGAAATTTACACATAAGAAGTATATAACAAGCAACTAAGATGACTATCCCGTGGGGAGAAATTGACCAAAATGATCGATTTTCCTATTTGGGACAACAAGGTTAATGGTAAGAAAACATAACAGAAATATACATGAATGAAAAGATAAAGCAAACAAGTATGGACAACCACTAAGAGGTCTATTTAAGGATTCTCCTAAGGGGCCCTAGGACTCCTAGCCACTAGATAAGGTTGAAAACAATTGAATACTTCAGAAAATATGCACTAAAACACATTAAACAAATTAAACCAAGCTGTTAGAAGATGAAAGTAAGCAAGTTAAACTCAAGGAAGCAACAACAAACACCTAGCTAACCAACCCCTCCTAGAGATAGCTAACATAACAAGCATTTACCCCTACCCCTCAACCCTTAACCAACAAGTGACACATCCAACAACTAAAATTCAACAAGTATCACACACACAAAGAGTCTTGTAAATTTTAGCAGAGCTTTGTTACTATATTCATCCTCCTTTCTTACAATGCCAACCCTCTTATTTATGAAGGAGAGGTGAAGGCTTAGGGTTAGGTCACAAGACACTTGTCACTTTTGGAAAAGTGACAAGTGGACCAACCCTAAAGTACTTTTGTCTTTTTACAAAAAGTAAACTTATCCAAAAAGGNAAAAAAAGGGGATCAAATCAGATTTGGCTTGACCCTTCAATTACATAATAATACATGCCAAAAGTAAATCATGCGAGAGTTCATATTACAAAAGGTCATTTTTCATAAAATGACAAAGCTTGATATGCCACATCACCATTTTCCTTGTGATTTGTGTTATCCCAAAGGCTCTTTGACTGCTGCCATGTCTTGCAGTTATAGGTGAGGTGTTTTAGGACAATTCTGACCATCCAAGGTTGTCAGATTCACCAGAATTAAGCCCCAAGGTGTGGGGAATTGCTGAGTTGTTGTGGAGGGAAAGGGGCCTTTGGGATTTGGTCATTGTAAGTAAGGAAATGCCCAGTGTTCAGGAACTTTTTAGACCTGATTATGCCCCCCCTTTGCTACTTATAAGTTTCCCTGTGAGCTGGCTAAAACATGGCTTCGATTTGAGCTTGTTTCGATGAGAGGACCACTTGGACCTGAAATTTGAGAGGCTCTTCCTCCATATAAATATATATATATATATATTCTTTACTGTTCCCATGTTGTATCTCTGTCCACTACCTTTCATTTGGCGCAAATCTGACTCTGGATGAGTGAGATATGGCCCTGAGAAGCTACACGGAAGGAGCTAACCATGAGACTGATCAGGGAAAATTTCGAAGTTGGGGTAAAATTCTGGGCTGGACACCAGAATTGATAGGCTTATATAGGCCTGTATACCTGTAGCTGAAATGGGGTTTCCTGACCAGGCCCAATTTGACCTCGGAGGCCCCCAATTAGGCCTCTTTCCGGTGCATGCTTGTAGGGACAAAATGAGTCCCTCTCATTCTGGGACATGCCACTAAAAATATGGGCTTAATTTTCTGAGGAGAAAGTCATGGATTCATTCTAGACTTCGTCCCGATCATTTTGACTATTTACAGGCAAAAATCGGACTCCGTACCGAGATGTTATAGCATTAAAAAGGCCAATGACCTTTAGGGGGGGGTAATCAAATTTTTAACATATAGTTTAGAAACCATTTAAAATTTTATTTAAAATTTAATCAAATATTATAAAATCTTTAAAATTTAATTTTAATTACAAATATAAAAATATATTTATAACTAAACTAAAATTCAAATTTAATATAATATAAAATTTAAATGAAAAATAAAATAAAATTTAAAATTTAAACAACATTTAAACTAAAATAAAAAATTAAAATTTAAAAGTAATTTGAAACCCCCCACCCGTCTGACCTTGGTCGCCTATATGACCAAGACAAGAGCCAAAAGGACCCCATGGGGTATAGAGGAGGTGGTTGGTGGCTGGGGAACGAGGGAGCGGAGGAGGAAGTGGTAGAGGAGCGTGTGGTGGTGGAGGATGGAGGTGCAACGCGCAGGAGGAAAGGGGAAGAGGGGACGGGATATGGAGGACAGGAGGGAGGCTGAGCATAGGTGTGGGGGTTTGGGGAATGCATGGTGGTTGTGGGAGAGGAGGCTGCACGCAGAGGTGGAAGGGGTCGGGGAAGAGGGGTTTGGGAGGTGAGTGTCGAGAGGGAGAGGTGGGGCTGCATGCCAGGCGCATGTAGGAGGAGAAACGCGGGGTTAAGGAGGGAGGCAGGCTGAATAGGAGGTGGTGGTTTTGAGGAGGGAAGACGAGGAGGATGAATGGAGGAGGAGGGGGTCGAGGGGAGAAGCTCAGGCTGTGGAATGGGCGCAACATGGAGTAGGGAAATGGGAGGTGGTCGAGGAGCGCGAAGGGAGGGAGCAGAGGTGGAGGTAGGGAGTAGCTCGTGCGTAGGAGGAAAGGGGGAAGAGGAGGGCGGACGCAGGAGGCCAAGAGGAGAAATGGGAGAGGAGGCCACGTGAGTAGAGGTGGATATGGTGGTGGCATCCGGGTGGTGGATGGGTGGCCAGCCACCCCCAAAAATTAAAATTTTAAAACTTTGGGCAAAGTGGGTTTTTGGTAATAAAACTGGACGGGAGGCTTTGGGTTCAAACCCCCTGCCCTCTATTTAAATTTTTTTGGCAATCATTAAAATTTCTAGGCAAAGGAGAAGGGGGAGGACTGGGGTTCAAATCCTAGGGCTTCCCAGTGACATGCCCAAGCCTACAATCTTCATCAAACAACTTCATAATTTAAAAAATCTAAAGGAGCCTTGGAGGCTTGGGCCTGGTTCCCAAGAGGGGTTCAAATCCCCTCTTCTTTGCATCTTTCAGCACACACATAAACTTTAACTTAGAAACCAACAGCCAATACCACAATTGAAATAGGCAAATAAACACCAATTTCAGGAGGAAAAAAGAATGCAATTTCTCCATGCAGGATCTCAACACAACCAACAAAATTTCCCCTAGTTCTTTTGGAAATGAGATTAATGTGTTACCTGGTTAATTGTTTGGACATTGCAGCATGGAATCTAGATACCCACTACTGAGTTGTATCTGCTGTAAAAAAAAACCCCTCTTCTGCCATGAATTGTTGTTGCAGAGCTTTCCCCCTTTGGCCAAACTGTCAAAATGGCTTGGGAGAAGGGAGAAGGGTGGGTTTTGATTTTTTCAAATTTTCAAAACAAAAAAAACAATTTCCCCAAAATTTGCATGAGACTACATGCCTCCTCCCATAATTCCCAATTTTCTGAAAATATTTAATTAATTTTTAATATTTTTTTGGAAAAAGTACAAGTCAAAGTTTGACTTTGACCCTGCTACTGCTGACTTAGCCCAAAAATGTTGCCTAGTGAGACAGAGTCAGAATCAGACACAAGTCACATCGTTGGAAAGGTCTCGACAAGACCATCAGGAATATTTCATCACAAACTTGAGATAATTCCACCTCATTCCTCAAATTCAGCCTAGAACAGTGGCCACTTAAAACTCCTGACTTGCTGGTGGGCCCACATGACACCCAATCATGCGAAAGGTGCTAAATCGCTATACGATATCCAATCAAGGAAAATGAGGTACCGTCGGAAAGGTATCGACAAGTACTTCAATGAGGAAACAATATATTTTTGTGTTGGGGACATTTATGACTGTCTTAGCTATTATGAAACCCTACCATGTGAGCTGGCGGACCCCCTTTTGCTTAAAATCATTGACCAACTTGAGATAGCTCTAACCGGGCCATCCGAAGTCGGAATGAGGAAAAGGAGACGTCATTGGAAAGATGTCTGAGTCTATTATAGAGTGGAATCAATGAATATCTTATTTATAACTCTTTACCTACCAATTTTAAATCATTAAGGACTGAAACCAATTTGGTGTCCAGAAGTGGTCATGAACTTGCGAAAGCTCGTTCTTACCAACCGGGGATTGAAACCAAGCACAGGATATATCATTGGAAAGGTCGCACAATGACCTACAACATGTTTGGGTTTGATTTTCCTTTTGAGACCATAATATGAACAGAAACAGACCAAGAAGTCACAACTATTGGTTTTGGTCGTTCGGGTGATGTTGACTTTGCGTCTCTCGTATGGGGTCATACTGACTCGGAATCAAGCTCATGATAGCCCGTTGAAAATCCTATCATGATTCCTACCACATGGAAGTTTTGTATTCCCTGAGTTGAACAGCCTTGACATGAGGAAGAAATGTCATGGGAAGGCCCACAACTCCCTGAAGGCAACCAACTGATACTCTTTCAAGGGTAGAGGCCATAGTAACTATGACCCTTGCCACTATCTTTGACTAGAACCATAGCACCAAGGGGAGTTTATGGAGAAATGACTGTGTAAAACACCATGTTGAGCCCAGAGCAGATTTTTGGGTCAACACTCCCCATCAAATCAATTTACTCTACATAATTGATGCATTCGAAAATCATTTAACAATAAACTATTGTTTTATGGTAAAGGTTGCCTCATACACTAAATACACTTATACATAAAATGTCATAAGATAACTCATCTTGCTTCAAAATTTGATAGATGTCTTTAGTGATAAGGAACAATGCCAATACTAAGCATAGATGAGACATGAGACAATACTTGGATGCTCAAGATTAATATTTCTATCGCATCACCTTTCCATGTACCAATCCCACAACTCTTACCATAGAGCTTCTCGGAGCTAAAATGATGGTTTTGAAAAAAGGATGGTTGGAGAGAAACCATGCTTAGAATTTCCACAATAGTTGAGACAATCCTTTAGACCTACAACCCAATTATTGTTCCTCATTGATTGTTCAAATTTCACCACTAAAGTGTATAGAGGTATACATACCCTACTCCCCTTTGGATTTGAATGTGTGACCTCTTAGGAAGAAACACATGTTCTTAACCGCGTGCTTCCATAGAAGGCACAAAAAACACAATCATGGATTTCCAAACTATCGATCCCGACTTGAACTCTTTGATAGGTCTCAAATCCAGTTCTCCACTGAGCATTGGGGATATGCAACTATATGCAACTTATATGCAACTTTATGCAACTTATAATATGCAACTATATGCAACTTTATGCAACAATGCAAATTATGCAACTATATTGCAACAATTTCGTATGCAACTATATGGAAATATGAAACTATATGCAACTATGCAACATGCAACTTAAGCAACTTTATGGAACTTATGAAACTTTACGCAACTTTATGAAACATGCAACTTTATGCAACAATGCAACTTATGCAACTATGAAACTATATGCAACTATGCAACTATATGCGACTTATGCAACTATATGATGGATAAGTGTGGCAATTTCAACTTTATGCAACTAAATGCAACTGTGTTGGTACCAAAAACATATATTGGCACGATAACTTATCTTCTTGTTTTAACGAGTGTAGGTACCACCAAATAGGTATATGTCAGATATATCTTCCTCGAGTGATGATCAAGATATACTAAGAGAGGTTGAAAGTGAGATGTGTTGTACTAGATCTACCGGTTCTAGATCAACTAGGTTGGAAAAGGTAAGGAAAAGATTTTGTACTCACATGCAATTTTTTATTGCCAATGGAGGGTCGTGTAATTATGATGCTGAGAGAATAGGTAACATTGAGTGTCCCTTGAGGTATAAACATCTAGTGAAACGATGGGCACCTAAGGAGCTACCTTAAGTGGACACAGATTTGTTCATCGGTGGGAGGATGTATCGCATTGCTCCTTCATCCTTACATGGATTGGGGTTATTTTCCATGGATGACATAAAGGTTGACTATGGCACTGTAACTGAATTGATGGAGTATGTCAAACCATTATACAAATACAATCACTGGTTGATGTTGGTCTGATATACACAAAGTATGCGGAGATACAGAGTTGCCGCAAATTATATACAACTACCAGATAACAATCAAAATAAAGGGGAAACAATGTATATTGATGGAAGAACAAAAGCTACTACAAAAATTGTGGACTTTATAAATAGTACATGACCAATGGCAACAACTAAGAAACCAAATTGCATATTTGAGGCACACGAAGGAAATCATATATTTGTATGTGCAACAAAAATAATAGTTCCAGGTGAAGATTTGTTGATCGATTACAACTTAAATAGAATAGATGGAGGGGGTGTGACTATGGGGATAAATATCTTACATACCATTCAACTCTACCTTTGATCAATCATTGTTAAAATTTATCGCTGCAATATTTCAAATTTTTACTGCAT
>SNQJ01S0004769.1:52468-70915 GCA_010110895.2 Picea sitchensis
CCCCTCTTTCATTCTTTTCCTCTTTCCCTATCTTGCTCTCTCTCTTTACCTTTCTCTACCTCCCCCCCTCTCTCTATGTAATGTCCTTGACCATCCATGTTGGGCCATGCTACGCCAGTGAACTCTTACTTTCTCTCCGCGGAACATACTGTAACATACCAAGTATCCAACTGAGCTATGCCACACAAATTTTTCAAACTGCATGCAATTAAAATAAATACACATAGAACTCTTGCAGAAGCATTGTATATAAAACGTAAATATACAAATACATCTGTAAATACACGGATTCACACTGAAATAACAGTAAACATATACATGCATCATATACAAGAAATACCCATAAAAATAAACACAGTTATAACCACACATATGATAACCCATAAAAATAAGCACATAAATAACAATGCAGCATGCAAATTTATCACACAATTGGCACCTATATTGGTAATAATGTCACCAACTACATGCAGACCTTCCACGAACCTCCCAACCTTAGACCACATTGTTCATCACTCTCAATAATGAGTCACCCCCGAGCTGGGACTAAACTCCACCTGGGTAAATGGATTCCTAACCAGACTAAAGGCTCATAGACAACAGGAAATACTCTATCTCAGGTGCCAACTCAAACTAATAACCTGCAGTCCATCATTCCCCACATGCCTGTCCCACCCAGGAAGTGTGTCCCTTCTCTTCTCAACAGTCCTTCGACTACCCCACTTCCTTTTCAGGCTTCAACAACAAGTCAGAAAGGAAGTCTTAGAGCATTGTAGCTACAGTTTAAAACCTTCAGGAAATCAATTCCCAACAATTCTCTCACCCAGAGAATTGCTCACGGGCCTGACAACCCACCTCTTCAATATCCCATGGGACTGACAACCCGCTTCTTCAGTCCAGCTCCTCAGCTAACCAGCTACACAAACATGTATGGCTATGGATACGAGTTCAAGTATAGTGACATGAAATATGGAGGATAACTCAATGGGTGTGTGCATACTCATGGATGATTGATTGAATCACTCAATGATGGAAGGAATGATGGCAAGAATGATGGAAAATCCATCGAAAATGAACTAAGTCCCAATAATATGTATGCATGTCCCCAACTTGACACTTGTCCTGTTGAGAGCTACTTTGGCCCACTTGTCCCCAACTTTAGCACTTAGGATAAAATAATTATTCATACTTTATGACTTAAGAAATATTAATATAATATTCATTTTTGGCTTAAGCTCCCTAGCTTAGCCCTTTTCCTTAACTTTTAGGCTCCTCCCTTTCCTTACCCAGTGGAGTTTAGTTCCCCATCTCTTTTATCGTGTTCGGTCTGTGCGCAACGATGTATTTTATATTGATGATGAGACATATATACAAAAATAGGTACATTGGCCTTTAACATCTAGGCTCTCTGGCCTAATCCAAACATAAGCACCCTAGCTTATAATAACTGGCTCACTAGCCTATAAAATGCAACATATACACAAAGGCTCCCTCGCCTCAATATCGCGCACACTCAAGTTGTTGCGCACGGTATCTAGGAATGTGAACACTTCATCATTTTACTACACAGTACAAGCGCACACTATGCCATGAAAGGTGCATACAAAAATTATATTAAACAACTCACCAACTTAAGTACATTTTCATTTACATTACAATTGGGTTCGACCTAGGGATATTACACTCTATGCCCCCCTCTCGTTCTCTCTCCCTCTTCCCCTCTTTCATTCTCTTCCTCTTTCCCTGTCTCTCCCTCTCTCTCCTCTCTCTCCCCCTCCATACCATTATCTATCCTACTCTCTTTCTCCCCCCCCCTCTCCTTATGCCACTCTCTCCCTTCCTCCATTTATACCCACCGTTATCTCTCTTTCTCCTCGATCTTACTCACTCGCTTTGTCCCTCCCTCTAGCACTCTCTCCCTCTCTACCCCACTCTCTCTCTCTCTCTCTCTCTCTCTCTCTCTCTCTCTCTAAGAGAGAGAGAGAGAGTGGTGGTAGACAACTCTCTCTGAGAGAGGAAGAGAGAGAGTGAGAGAGAGAGAGAGAGAGAAACAAGGCGGGGGATAGGGGAAGAGGGAGAGAAGGGGATAGAGTGAGTGAGAATGTGTGTGTGAGAGAGAGAGAGAGGGATTTTATTCAATACCATGTTATTGTGGAAAAAAGTTACATTGGTGAAACCGATTGCTTAGTCAAAATCAGGTTGAAAGAAAAAAGCGCAGATATTCAGTGTGGAAGAATCAAGAATTTTGTTGTTGTTGAATACTCTTGCACTACCAATCATCATATGTTCCATGAGGATTCTAAAGTATTGGAAACTATCATGCATTACTACAAAAGGAAAATAAGAAAAGTGTTAGAAATCAAGAAATTTACGAACAACATCAACCGTGACAATGGTTTAAAACTGAGAGAATCATGGATACCTATTGTGAATCTCATAAAAAAATAACTTAGCCTCCTCTTGAATAATTTTTCAAGGATTAAGTCGACCTACTTTTGTAAATTGTGGTTGAATTTCCATTATTAGTCTGACCTACTTCATTAATATATAGATTATATGTTTGATTGGTATTAGTATATTAAATCCATCTTTTGAGGAGAAATGTGAAGCTTTCTAAGCCTCTCCTAATGATCGACTTTCTTTAGGGTTCAAAACATTGAGAATGAAACTCACCTACCGCAAATTCCTCCATTTGATAATCTACCACTATGGAAAAATGAATAATGAAAATCTATCAAATTAAGTTGGAGATAAGCCCTTAGAGAAATAATGAGAAGACCTCATAAAAACCAATGTCGATTAGAAATAAAATTGTTAAAAGTAAAATTATGATATGTGTAACTTAATTATCATAACAAAGGTTGTCAATTTGATATTGCATATTGAACCTTAATCGATAAATAGAGTATGAAATTTTTTTCCTTTTTATAAAATAGATCAAGCCTAATCGATAAATGGAATATGAAAATCTTTTTCCATTTTATAAAATAAATCAAGTCATTGTAAATTGAAGCCATAGATAGATCAAGCCATAGAAAATTGAAGCATTTCCATTGTAAATTAAAGCCATAGATAGATCGAGCCATAGAAAATTGAAGCATTGCTATTGTAAATTAAACCCAGAGATAAATAGATCAAGCCATAGAAAATTGAAGCATTTTTAAGACACTGAGATAACCATGTGAAGATTGTAGAGAGAACACTAATTTGCACATACCATATGTGAAAATTATTTTTCTTGTTTGATTGGAATTTAAAGCATGGTATATTGTTTACACCTAACAAAATTAATCACGTCTACACACCAATAAAATTAATGAAGAGGTTGTTATGAATCAGTGAGGAGGTTATTATGAGAAAGGAGTAGGCGATACTTTATAAGCACTCAATAAATAAGTTAATTCTATACCAATCAAATTGTCTATTTTTTCATTAACAAAATCAACAAGTAACAAGATAAAACAAATTGTATAATAAAGATACAAAGTAAACATAAGACACATTTAAAAAGAACAATCTGAATAAAAGAACAAAGTAGGAAGACAATCTATGTAAATAGTATTGATGAAGAGGATAAGCTAGGAAGTTTTTTTTTTTAATAGCTCCACCAAAATCTTGTGTCGAAAATGTGAACCGACGATGGGTCATTTTAATACAAACATATGACATGGTAATTTTTACCCTCATATAGGGGAAATAGAAAACATGTACATGTGAAATAAAATATCATGGTAATTTTTAAGCTCATATAATATATTAGGGGAAATAGAAAACATGTACATGTGAAATAAAATATCATGAGATCGAACATATAAGGTTTTTTTTTTCCACGAGAAAAAAGTGCTCTTTATATTCAAAAGGATATAAATATTTACAAGACGACTTCTCTTACAGCATCGAAATGAAATACAAGGAGAAATCCGCTATATACTTGTTCATAAGCAACAGTGGCCTAACTTTCAAGACTATATCCATCAAGGCACCAAATCTGCTAAGGAGAAATCAAATCATAGGTTGATCTTGTAGATAGGTCCTTCATTGCCATCCTCCCAATAAGAAAAACTAATTTGGCTTGGAGGGAGGAGCAATGCCTTTTTAGAGAGGAAGTCTACCTCGGAGTTTTCCTCTCGGAAAATATGCTGGAAGGTGAGCTTGCTAAAGAGTAAAGTAGCATCCTTGGTCGAACATATAAGGTTGTACAACTAACGATGGGTCATTTTAATACATAGATATGACATGGGAATTTTTAAGCTCATATCATATATTAGGAGAAATAGAAAACATGTATATGTGGAATATCATGAGATCCAACATATAAGGTTGTACAACTATGTTGAAGTTATATTAGGGACAAATGAAGTGAATGAAAATACTAACATATTGCATATGTTGAAGGTGAAGAAAAATTGTATGTTTTTAAGAAAGTGAATGTGAATGTGAAGTTTAAAGTTTAATGATATAAGATTTAAGTTTAAAGTTTAATGTGAATGTGAAGTTTAAAGTTTAATGATATGAGACTTAAGTTTAAAGTTTAATGATACGAGATTTAAGGAATATTAGGATTTGAAAGTAAATATCAAGTGTTAATGACCAATATTAAGTGTTAAGACATCAATGTGAAATTGAGTGCAAGGAATATTGATATGGTTAAATGTTATAGGTCTTTGTTTAATGTTAATGGAGAAGAGTTGAATTATGATGAGGTTAGTTGTTATGAGTCTATGTTGCAAATGATTATATCCTTCTTACTTATCTTTTTGAACACTGACACAAAGGTGGATAGATAGAGAAGGGATAATTCATGTTTATTTACAAATAAATATATAGAAAATGATGAGTTGGTATGCATTTGGCACTTCCATATTGATTTATTTTTCTCTCTATTAAAGTAGCATATTACACAAAAATATTAGGCCATATTGTTTTCATCTCAAAGGTACTAGAGTTGTCAAAAAAACATTAGAACCCACAATAAGTTTGGATATTATTAACTTATTGGAATAAAAAACCAACAAAGATTAGTAAACTATTTTGAATATTTCAATATCCAATATATTTCAAAATATATTGTCAAAAAAACATTAGAACCCACAATAAGTTTGGATATTATTAACTTATTGGAATAAAAAACCAACAAAGATTAGTAAACTATTTTGAATATTTCAATATCCAATATATTTCAAAATATATTGGAGACAATTAAAATGAAGAAGATTATTAACAACATGTTGAAAAGGCAAAGAAAAACTTGTGTGTTATCAAGATAGTGAACGCCAATGTAAAGGTTAATTATATGAGACTTGGTGAATACTAGGATTGCAAGGAAAATATTAAGTATCAATGATTAATATCTAAGTATTAAGAGATCAATGTGAAATTGAGTTCAAATAGAATTGTTATAGTTAAAGGTGTATGTTTAATATTAATGGCCAAAGGTCAAGGATTATGGGGCTAAGTACTAAGGATTTATGTCATATATGAACATACCCTAATTGCTTACTTTTCCCACTCACATGAAAATGAACACACAAATAGAGGTAGAATAACTTAGGTTTCTTCAATAACAAGTATATAGGAATTGTTAGGATAGTATGCATTTGGCACTTACATATTGATTTTGTTTGGTCTACTGCAAGATACCAGATATATAAAATATGCAGAACAGAAACGAAATGCTAGAAATGACAGAATAACAGTAAAATATCCAGCATAATCTTCACAATACACAGAAATGATATATGAAATAGCAACAGAAATAGCACTTTGAATCTGGCACTTTGAATCGAGATAGCAATTCCTGCAGGCCTCTTAGAGGGGCAACCTCCAATCGAGACAACGTCTGTTACAATAATATCAAGCTAGGGTTCTCATACCCTCGACTCCTATTTATACTAAAAAAAAAGCATCTAGAGGAAGATTCTTCTAGAAAGCGAAAGCTTCTATTAGGATATTCACCCACATCCATGTATTCTATTTTATTGAAAAGGTCATTATTAATATTGACCCCTTTATTACATCGAATACATTGATCTACCTATACATTGATCTACCTATGTGAAAGTTAGGACCCTAACATGTCCGCCCCTTTAAAAACAGCCTTGTCCTCAAGGCTTGAGATGTGAAGCTGTGCTGAGAATGGTATTTGGTTCCCAAGTAACTATCTGCTAGAGTCATATCTTTCCTTTGTCTGAGCACTTCCTTGATGGTTCTCACGTATGGTGACCCTCCCTGCAGTCCCAAAAGCGCTACAGTTGTAAAATGGATCCTTCTTCGGCTAACTCTGGAAGTTGGTTTGAAGTTGTTGGCACTGGTTCCAATCACCTTCTTCAAGCGAGAGACATGAAAAACAGGATGTAGCTTGACTTGGCCAGAAATGAAACTAGCTGATATGCAGCTTGTCCCACCCTCTTTAGAAGTGTGTAAGGGCCATAAAATTTGAGGGGCTAGCCGACCTTTGCTTTCGGCCTTGAGGGGAAGTTTGCTTATATGGTTGTATGTGAGAAACACACGATCCCCTTCTACAAATTGGCGTTATGAGCGACCTTGATCGCTTCTTTGCTTCGTGCGATTGCAGGCCATGACCAAATTCTCTTTAAAGTCTGAAGGATATCCTCCCGGACTATAAGTGTTTGGTGTAGCTACAGACCTTCAGAATTACCCATTAAGTATATAGAGAACGGCGGTGGCTTACTGTCCATACGGCTTCAAAAGGAGTCATGCAAGTGGATGTATTATGTAGTGTTGTACCACCATTAGTAGAGTAGCTCATTGAGCCCACTGGTGTTGTTTACCTACGATGCAAAGCACCTCGAATAGGTTTCCAAACACTTGTTGGCGGCTTCCGTTTGACCATCTGTCACGGGGATGTTAATTTGTGTTGAGATGCAATTGTGTGTGCCTTGTAAGCCATGATTTCTTGCCAAAAATTTCTTGTAGAAAGAAGTTAGGTCTCGATCAGAAACAATAGAGTTTGGCATGCCATGAGCTTGAATACCTGATCCACCATGGCTTGGGCCCGCACGTGGATCACGGTAAATGGGTGGTGAGAAGAGCACAAAAATGAGCATACTTGGAAAGTCGATCCACCACCACCATTATCAGGTTATTCCACACGATTTAGGTGGCTTTGTAATAAAATCCATAGATATATCCTTCCAAATGACAGGGGGAATCAGAAGTGGTTGTAGTGTTCCTGGAAATTTGATTGTTTCTCCCTTGTTGGTTGGCGAGATCTCATTCGACCACAAACTTACGGATGTCTGTTTCATACCATCCCAAAAAAGGGCGTTTAACTCATCATATGTTTTGGTGAACCACGAGGTACTTGTTGTAGGTGTAGCATGAAGCTAAGAAATTACCGTGGATTTGAGCTTGGATTGTTTACCCCATAAATACAAAGCGACCTTTATTATCCAAAGCTCATCCACGAGCCAAGAGTACTTGAAGTGCGCCTTGTTCTGCAGTTGTTGAATAAAACGTGAACTTTTGGGGTCTTCTGACCATTCTGGTGCACGACTACGTGTCGGGTACAATGAAGGAAGAAAAGAGAGGGATCCTCCGTCTTCATATTTCAGGGACGGTGCATCCGCCTGTCTTTGCCCTTCTTGTAAATGATCTCTAATCATATCCAAAGAACTATGACCCATTTTTGTTTCTCACGGGAGGAAATGCATTGTTCGAAAGTATTTGGGGCTTTGATAGATGCAATGTAATTTGGAATCGTTGCCCCACAAGAGAGATAAGGGCGCCATAATTCAGCTGCATGCGGAGAATTGCCAACATTTCTTTTTTCATAGATAGGTTTGCCAGTTCTTTTCGGACAAATGTTTGCTGGTAAAGGCCAAATTTAGACCCTCTTGCATAAGGACAAGCGCCAATTCCTTTCCCGGATGCATCGTATTCCAACAAAAATGTCTTTGTGAAGTCGGAGAGCGGGGAGCAGGAATTGGTGCACATGGCCATCTTCAAAGAATGAAAATCTTGATCATTGCTGGGGTCCAATTGAAGAAATTAATATGCTTTTAAAGAGATTGAAGTGCTTCCAATCTTTCCATAGTTCTTGTGAACTTGCGGTAATACCACAATGAGGCCCAGAAATCCACGCAATCTTTGAGAGTCTTAGGGTGCGTCCATTCTTGCATCGCTTCAATCTTTTCGGGTCCACCATGACACCATCATACTTACGAGATGACCCAAGTATTCCCAACCGGACACCAAAAGCACATTTGGACTGTTTGAGGAAAAGTTAGTGCTTTGGTAGTGGCGGAGAACTTGATCCACATGAGTCAGATGGTCTTTCCGCCAATGCTTGCTATATATGAAGGATATCATCAAAGAAAACTAGGACAAATAGCCCGAAGAAAGGACCCGGAAGACATAGTTCATGAGGCTCAGAAAGGTGGAGAGGCGTTACATAACCCGAAGGGCATGACCAAAACTCGTAGTGGCCCTCGTGAGTACGAAGCCGTCTTAGGGATGTATGCCTCTTTCATACGGATCGGTGATAGCGGCGAGAAGGTCAAAGTTTAGTGAAAGAATTGGGCACCACTGATTCATCGAGAGTCATCAATGACGGAATGGAGGTATCTTTGATGGTGAGTTTATTGAGACACGGAAGTTTAGGACACATTCAAGCCACGAACCTTCTTTCTTTAGTACCCATGACAGCGGAGAGGAGTAAGGACTCATAATAGGACGGATGACCGGCTGATCGAGTTTCTGGACCATCTTTTCCATTTCATTATTTTGGGCAAAGGGGTGGTGGCGATAGCAGGCATTATGTTGAGAGAAGGGTTCCCAGGACAAGTGGAATGGAATGATCATGGGCGCTACGCAGGGAAGGAGGAATTCCTTGGGGAGAAGGCTGTTTGATGTTTAGTCAAGAGGGCTTGGAGGTCTTGGGGCAAGGGTGGGATCTCTGTGGCTTGAATGGCATGGAGTTGGGCTATGACACCGAATGACCTTTTTGAGCAATTTCTCCATCACGATGAAGCCCGATGATTCAGGGAAAGCAGCAGTGATGCCTTGAAATTTATGTGTGTAGCCGCCTTGGTCAAATTGCATGGTTAGGATTACGGAAGTCCATGAGAATGGGACCCAGGTTTTGAGCCATTCGACACCAAACACAATCTTCGCAACCTCCCATATCCGTAAAACATATGGGATTTGAGGTTGTAGTCACCTATTTGGAGAGAGCGCACATTTTTCCTGGCGCCCTCCACATTTCATAGAGCCCCATTGGCAATCATGATTTGAAATTATTATGACATGGATATAGCGGTGGGTTTCTTGGGCGGTGCGGTGATGAATAAAGTTGTGAGTGCTGCCACTATCAACCAAGGTGATGACCTTTCGGTGCTTGATATAACCGATTAGCTTGAGAGTTTGGGGAGCCCGAGAGAAGCGGTGAGAGCATTGAGGGAAATAGTGGAGTTCTTCTGCGGGAGAATTGAAAGGAGGGTTTATTTGAAGTTTCGGTATTTCGAGGAGCAGGGAAGTGTCATCATCGTCTTCTTGGTATCCTCGAGAGGGCCATAAAGAGATTTTGTTTTTTACATTTGTGGCACAGAAATATTTGTCATCTGGGATTATACTTGAGAGGCCTTTGAGTTGTTGTTGGTATTTCAATACTGGTCAATTTTGGATTTTAAGGGAGAGAATTAATTAGAGGTTTCTTGGTTTTAGAGGCATTATAGGAAGAAAGAAGGCTACGGTTTTGAGATGAAACAATAATTTGTTGTGCTTCTTTGGATTTTGGTAGCCTCCACCCAAGTTGTGGTCGAACCATGAGGACATGGGCCCTAACCTCCTCCTTAGGGCCTTGATAAAAGACTTCATGAAAAGAGGCATCAGTCATGCCCTCTGTTCGAAAAGCGGGCGTTCAAATGCGACTATATGAAGTCTTTGGTATGCGTGAAGTTAGCTTCAATTTTGTCAAACGAGCAAAATGGTTGGTATCGGTGTCAAAGCGTTCATAAAGCTCTACAACAAATTGGGTCCAAGCAATATATCATTGTGGAAGTTTTCTCCATTGCCACCATTGCAGTAGCGGTCGGATGGAGAACACCATGCAGTTGGCCAAGTCATTGGTAATGTTGTAGAGAGAAATAATGTTCCATTTGTGACCCAACCCGGTGGGAATTACGAGCCATCAAATTTAGTTACATCCACCAGCGGAAGTATGTCCCTTTGAAAGTGATGTGGTTGAAAGGAATGGGAAGAGGTTTCTCCTTCCAGTCTTTTGGTGCATCATCATGAAGTTTTGAGTTTGGTCGCAGTGCTGCAAACGGCGATTCAAGTTCATTTTTTACTTCGCCATTGCGGTTGCCGCGACTATCACAGGCGGATGCATTCATGGAAGGCATCCGCAGGGGAGGCAATAGTAGCCTTGAGTTGTTGCACTTCTTGTTGGGTCTCAAAGTAAGCCATGTTGCGGGGTGTTGAGCGAGACTCTAGTTCTTGGATTGCAATTTATGGGCCATGAGGGCCCGGTGGTAAGAAAGAGGCTGGCGAGGAGTCGAGAATTTTTCTTGAGAAAAATGATATGGATAAAAGTGATAAGGGAGAAAGAGATGAATCTAATGGAATAGGTCTCAAATAATAATGGTGAAAAATGGGTGGCAGAAAGAATGCGGTGAGATTGAAGATTTTGCGGAAAATGATATGGATGAAAGTGATAAGAGGCGAAAGAGATGAATCCAATGGAATGAGTCTCAAATAATGGTGAAAAAATTTCTATACTCTTTTTTTATTTTTTTACATTGCTGATTTATGCTTTGAATTGAAGAATCTTTGCTTGATGTTGAAATACCAAATTATGAACCCGAGTATTTACTTAGCAGCGGATCTGAGATCACGGGTTAATAGATCTACGCCGGTTTAATTTGTTTTATATTCTTTGTTTATGTCCCCAAAGGTTAGGTATTCAAGGGTTCTACAGGACAAAGGGTTTTACCCTATGCTATATGAATCTACGATACTCGTCACGAGGTTCAACAGTAGTATTCGGCCCAATATCTCGGGGCACTAACTAAGGAGGATAGACCGTTACCTTAGCCGTACTACCCGACTAAACAGGTACTAGAGAGTATATTCTGAGTCTTCTCGGTGACTTACTATAGCGATGCAGCGATAGGTTTATCTCTGAGAGGGCTTGAAATCTAGGCGGTCCGTTACAGTGTTGTCACGATCGCGCTACCACTTTCGAAGGGTATAGCGGGTTACAAGGTGGCCAACAAGCGTGAACAGAACCACTTGTATTTCCTGCGTGTATGAATCCCACTCAACCCAGCGGGTTTATCGCGGCGTACTTGATAGATCTCGTGGCTTAAAGAGCGGCGAATCGTCTCTACCACGAAAAAAATACCCACAATTTTACGCTTGAGAGAGGGTGCTGCGATACCACTTACTGAAGATACAAATATATAAAGAATATCTGCGAGCGAAGCGAAATGCTAGAAATGTGAATAGCGATGAAAATATCGGCATAATCTTCACAATACAAATGATATACGGAATAGCGAAATAGCACTTTGAATCGGATAGCAATGTTCGCAGGCCTCCTCGAGGGGGCAACATCCAGTCGGCGGCTCTGTTACGTAATTTCAATCTAGGGTTCTCATACCTCGACTCCTATTTATACTAAAAAGAAGCATCTAGAGGAAGATCCTTCTAGGCGGAAGCTTCTAATGGAATGTCTTAGATCCTTCTAGAAGCGGAAGCTTCTATTAGGTCTTCTTACATCCGCCTTATTCTATTTTATTGAAAGGTCTTATTAATATTGACCTTTATTACATCCGAATACATTGATCTACCTATGTGCGGGTTAGGACCTTAACATCTACGCTGAAGTAGCTTATTACATGAAAAAAATGGGCTCAAATTCGCTTTCATCTTAGATGTGGAAGAGCCGCCAAAAAATAATGGAAGCTATTGAATGTTTAAAGATTATTAAATTATTAGACTCAAAAAATAGGAATGATTAATAAACTATTTTAAATATTTAAATAACCAATTTTTCTAAACCAAAATACAACTCCATTTTTTTGTATTGATTAAAAAACATGAAAGTGTTTTTTCCATAGAAACTACCAACAATAATAAGTATTCCAAAGCACACACAAGACCATGCCCCGAAAATTGGAAACATGTAGTAAAACACGACATTATGCAATAAGTAGCTACATTGACTAGTTGATAAAGGAAGAGCCATAAGATCTTATAAAACATATGTGAGGTAGTATTGTTGGAACACAATTTAAACCCAAGGCTATCAAATTGTATGTGATTTTAACATTTGAAAAATAATTTTTCTTTCTAGAGGGATAAGTTAATAATGGAACAAACTCATCCCTTTTTGGTACAATGACCACCTCAATTCCAACACAATTTTTCTCTTTTTTTTTTCAAATAACTCTACTTCATTTGAATAACTCTACTTCATTAATGAGAACTTCAACCATAGAAATTTGTCTTCAAAAGGTTTGGAACATTTTTAGATTGAATAGATAATAGGATTTTGTAAAAAATGATTGACCCAAGGATTCTCAATTGACAACATAAAGTGCATCAAAAGTAGTTAAAAAATATCAATAATAAGCATATCCAAAGGCATACCAGCCATAATTTTTTTTTTTTTTGACAAAAACGGTTAATGGAGCTTTATTATAGAAGAGTAGTGGCAAAGCCACTAGAACTGTTACATCTGAGATAATACAAGTTTGACTGAACTGTTACAAAGCCAAGAGGATCTACCCACCTTCCTGCTTACAGTTCTTAGATCTAGAAAACCTTCCTAAACTTTAGATTCACTTTATGTGGAGGCTTCTATACAAAATGCCTACTTCACAGTGTTATTTGCAGCGTACTTGCTTGGCCTAAGCTTTACTGGCCAAAATTCCTTGGGCCCTCCTTCTTGGGAAAACCTCACTCCAGTTACCAGTCCTTGTTCAGTTTTCCATTTGGGATTCTAGCTTGTTGACTCATTCTTCAAACTCCTTTGGGTCTATGAATTCATGGCGAATTTGGTCCAGCTCCTCAAAAAACCCGATTTTGGTCGTTGTGATATCGACTTCTAGCATTTCTAGTCGTCGCCCTGCCTCACCATCCAGGGTCTGAAGGAAATCATCTTGATTGTGTAGAAAATGTTTGAGCCTCTTCAGTTCCTCTTCCATTGCCGTCAGCCTATCCTTCGTCAATGACTTGCTCCCTGAGATGGAAGCGATCTTTTCTAGTGCTTCTCATGTTTTCCTTCTTCTTCGTGGGCGATTTCCTTTCACTGTTGATGCTTTGTCTCTGTGTGGGAAACTTCCTTTTACCAAGTTTCTCAGGGGATGGAATGGATCTTCCTGACCTGTTTTTTTATCCTCCAGATTCAGGCTCCAATTCATATGATCGGTCCAATGCATCTAGTCGCTTCAAGTGATATGGCATAGAGTATGGGTCTTGTGTTGGGTCCTTGTCCTTTTCTGAGTTTTCAGCGACCGATTCACTGACTTTCCCCTCATACTTGATGCCAGTCTTATCTCTGTTTGTCTTGTTTCGGGCCTTGTGAGTTGTCTGAGCCTTTGGCACACCCTTTTCTTTCCCTCTTTTCCAATTCACGTCCTTGTGATCTCATTATCCTTTCTGGCCCACCGTGGTCTTAGCCTGCCTACCTAGGCCTTACGAAATTTCCATGATTGGTGTGATTCCATTGGCTTGGAGTGTTCCAATACTTGAGAGGGTGCCTTCTTTGGCTTTTTCATTTGCTGGTGCATTCAACTTTTGGAGAACATGGAACAACTGATATGTTCTCAAGCTTCCCATTTGAAGTTGGATTTTCTCCAAAAAGTGCTGGAGTTTTCTTGCTTGACCATGCTATAGTGGATCAGAGATTGAATTATGATTCTGGAGTCTCTTATAATCACTAGGTCTTGGATGTTTTTCTTGATAGCCTGATTCAACCCTTGCCAAAGCATCAGTGCTTCTACTCTATTGTTTGTTTCTGCTCCTAATCCCTAGGCATAGGATAGTTCTAGCTATCCATTAGGGCTTACTAGGATCCCTCCTCCACCTGCCACTCCAGGGTTTCCTTTGGAGGCACTGTCAAAGAAAAATATATGCTTTCTTCTCTATCTTTTCCATTCCTCAAAATCCTCCTCCTCCTTCTGGATTTCCCAAGTTTCATGTTTTAACTCATTGCCTGTTTGTTGTGGGCGGTCCCTGATATTGAATCTTTTAATCCATTGCTCCTCTTGCGGCTCTAGGAGTCTCGATTTCTTCACTTTGCATAAGTAAGGGGCGCATTCGCCAAATAGGGCATTTATCTTTGTTGCTACTTGTGTTTGGTTACTTTTGGTCTCCCCGAATAGCTTTCTATTCCACTCTAGCCAAATCTTCCAAAGGATGAATTTTGGGAGTGTTCTCTGGATAGTGGAAAGGTGGGCCCTTTTTGTGACCTGAAAGGGACATTGGGAGCTCCCATTTTGGAGCAGGGTGGTGGTATCTTGAGGTAGGACAACTGTTCCTGGCTTCAGCCCAAGGACCAAATGTCATACCTCCTTGGCCTATGTGCATTGCAAGAGCAGATGTTCTGAAGTTTCCTCCTCTCGCATGTAGAGTGGACATCTAGATGGGCCTTTCCATCCTCTCCTTCTCACATTTTCTCTGGTTAGAATGCTCCTATGGGCCAAGGTCCATACAAACATATCTATATTTGGTAAGGACTTGGAAGTCCAGATGGATCTCCAGATTGTTGGATCTGGTGGGACATGAGGAACAATTGTAAAGTTTTTATACCCTACTATGGTTGTATAGGCTCCGTAGAATGAACCCCATCCTCTCTTGTCTTTTTTCCTTGCTTTTATTAGGGATTTCCCTTGTAGATAGTTCATCAAGGTGATCCATTCCTCGTCGAGATCTTGAGGCCTTTTGTTGACTTCCCACATGAGCCAAGTTTTGTCCACATCTTCACTCCATATCGAGATGTCCCAAATATTGATTAAGTCTTGAGTTCTCATCCAGGATTTTAGTCGTTTTAAACCTTCCAATGAACTTAAAGGTGGGCCTCCCAGGATCGAGTCTTCCCAAACATTAATTTTCTTTCCATTCCCTGGTATCCAAGTGAGGCGAGGATTGAAGAGCTTTGAATCTTTTAGACACAATTTGAAAATAGGAGAACCATTTTCCACAGCTGCTGGTCGATCCAGGCAATTTGTTCTCGGGCCTTGGAAGTACTTCTTCCAAATCGCTTTTTTTCTCCAGGAGGCTTTCCCCGAAACAAGGTTCCAAAGTAGCTTGGATCCTAGTGCTAAGTTTTGGGAATGGATGTCTTTGAATTGGATGCCTCCTTCTGAATATCGCTTGGATACTTTCTCCCATCTTATTAGGTGCAATTTCCTGCCTTTTTTTTCCCCTCCTTCCCACAGGAACCTTCTGAATAGCACTTCGATTTTCTGAATCAAGGTGGTTGGGGCTAGTAACAAGGAACATTGGTAGATCGAGATGCTTGCTAAAACTTCTTTAATGAGGACAACTTTACCCGCAATGTTTAGCCAGTTTTCTCCCCAAGAGTTTATTCTTTATTTTAACTTGTCAATCAGTGGGAGCCATTGAGATGCCTTTGACTTGGTTCTGAAAATTGATACGCCCAAGTATTTAAACATGTCCCAATTGGTGCAACCTTCCATTTCCAGGACTCTTGATATCTCTAGCATTTCTCTTGGTGAGGTATTCCATCCATAAATCTTTCTTTTAGGTAGGCATATTTTGCTTCGTGAGATCTCATTGTAAATGTCTAGCTCCACTTTAAACTTCCTTGATGTTTGTACACTTTATCCTCCCAACAGTAATGTATCATCCACGAATTGGGCATGGTTGATGTCTTTTACCCCTGGGGCTATTCTCAGTCCCTAGAGGTTGTTATTAATCTAACCATGATCTAGTTGGAAGCTGAGCACGAAGGCTTGAATTGCATAGAGTAGTGGGGAGAGGGGGCATCCTTGCCGGAGGCCCCTAGAGGCTTTAAAGAACTTAGTTTCTCGACCATTTACTAGGGGGGTGATCTAGGGGGATCCAATGCAAGATTTTATCCAATTTATAAAGGCTGGAGCAAAGCCAAAGTTTTCCATGACTTTGAACAAGAATTTATGCCTGACTCTATCAAATGCTTTTGTGAGATCGAGCTTTATGATCATGCCTTTGTCTTTTCTTTGAATGCTTGAATGCAACGCTTCCTGAACTAGGATGATGTTATCCACAATATATCGTCATTTGATGAACCCTCCTTGGTTCTCGGGGATGATCACAAGGAGGATTTTTTTTATTCTGTTGGCTATTATTTTTGTGAGGATCTTATAGCTTGTGTTGCAGAGAGAAACTGGTTAGAATCTTCCAAAACTTACTGCTCCTTTTTCTTTTGAAATAAGAGCTAGGAAGGATGAGTTTGTTCCTCCTCCTATCTTGCTGCAATTCTAAGATTTCTGGATCAGTTTTATTAGATCTGTTTTTATTATATCCCAACAGTTTTGAAAAAATCTGGTTGTGAGGCCATCTGGTCCTAGTTCCTTGTTCAAATTCATCTGGTCGAGGGCCTCTTTTATTTCTTGTTGGTTTACTTCCTTTACCATTTTGTTGTTTCCATCCTCTTGGATAACGATCAAAACTAGGGAGAGAGAACAGGCATTTGAGTCTATTAAGGGCGTTTGAGTTTCTATGTAGAGAGTTTTGAAGGCTTCTGCCACAACTTCTTTTATGCCTTCAAAATATGAGATAATCTAGTCATCAACATGGATTTCATTGACTGTTTTGAACTACTTCCTTCCTTCAACTTGGTTGTGGAAGTAACTGGTGTTTTTGTCTCCCACTTCCAGCTAGAGGCTTCTGGATTTTTGTTGCCAATACCTTTCCTCCTCTCTGCAGGCTTGATGCCAAGTCCTTTAGAGATGGTCCTCTTGATGCAGAGTTTCTTTAGTTGTCTCTTATTCTTCCATTTCTAGTTGGTGATTTTCTAGTTGTTTTTGGGATTCTTGTTGTTTAATAATTGGATTCTTTTGGGTTTTAGCCCAGGCTTTGATCACTACCTTGAGCCTCCTATGTTTTTCTTCCTAAACAAAAAAAGGGGATCCTCTGACCTTCTCATTCCAGATTTTGGAAACCAAGTCATGGAATCCTTCAAATTGAAGCCATGTGGGGCTAAATGTGAAAGGGATCAACCCTAGATTTTTGTCCTTCGAAATCTCTAACAAGATTGGCAATTGATCTGGCACATTGTGCAGTAGGATAGTAGTTGAGAGCTATAGGCCCAAGAGCATAAAGGAGCTTTGGACTAAGAACCTATCTAGCCTGACAGCTATATGCCTCAATCCTACTCTCTTGTTTGACCAGGTGTATTTTCCCCTGGTTGGTTTGGCATCCTCCAACTCACAATCTGACATGATATCTTCTACCCATTCCCTTGTAGGGTCTCTCACAATGGACCCACCTTTTTTGTCAACCACAACGAGGGTTACATTGAGATCCCCTCCAATAATGATGTTTTCAAGGTCATTTAAGAGAAGAAAATCTTTAATCGAATCCCAATAGTTTCTTTTTTCCTCTAATAAGACCAGGACATAGAGGTTGAAGAGGATTACTAGTCAGCCCGTTTCTTTGTGAAGAAGACTAGTGAAAATCCAATGCATGCATGTTTCAGATATGATTAGGTCATATTTTGCGGTGTCCCAGAGGGTTCCAAGACCTCATGAGGCTCCTCTTGCACTTACTGCTATTCCTTGGCTTTTCTTCCAGAGGGATTTTGTTGCTTGGAGAAAGTTTGGTTCCTCCATCTTGGTCTCCTGGATTAGAAGGATCTCGGTCTTTGCTAGTTTGATTATGTCCTTGAGGGATTATTCCTTTATTCTACTGCCGAAACCCCTACAATTCTAGGAGGTTAGCTTCATGATTTACCTTGGGGAGGAGGGGGGGTAAGGCCTCCCTAGTAATCCCTAGACTGCTTTATTTTCATTCTTACATTGATCATTCGTCTGATTATTGGTTGTGAGCCACTAAGGACATCTTTGTAGGTTTCCTTTTCCCTTTCTTCTTTCTTTGATTTACTTCCTCTGCTTTTTTAGGTGTGACAATGGATTCATCAACATACAGATAGTCACTATCTGAGGAAACCTCTCCTGGTTCCACATGTTGACTTCCTTCCTGCTTTGCGGTGACCTTTCCTTGCCCCTCTTCCCTTTCGAGTTCTGGTTGATTTCGAGCTCCTGGTGGTGTCTTGTCTTGCATTTATAAATCGATTGGGGGGGCTTCCTTTGGTTGCTCAATGACCATTTTCTCTGGTTGTTCTTCTTCTAGCACTTTGAAATGTTGGATTACTGAGAGGGGGGTGAATCAGTAATAGTGTAATTATAATCATTTTTCTTCAAATGTTATATCAATGTAGAATTATTATCCAATAATGAGCAATAATAAATAAAC
>SNQJ01S0004769.1:91947-108132 GCA_010110895.2 Picea sitchensis
AAAATAGATCATAACTCATACCGTTACCCATCAAACAAACTTGGGTCCATTACCCAAACCTGGGGTCTCCAACGTCTCATGGCCATAACTCTCTAACCGTGAGGAATTATGTGACATTCCACATACCACCGGAAATGACATGAAAGGCACTATCCATATAGGATATGTTCCCTTTAAAATTCACTTTCCTTCATCTCATTATTCCACAATTAAGCATGGGTTCTCTTACTCCACAAAGCGTCTTCCCATGAGGGATTTCACCAAAAGGGGACCACTTTGGATTTCATCCATATTTACTTCTTATCAAACATGACAAAAAAATGATGAGTCATATTTACATCAAACAATATTGGGTCCATTAACCAAACCTTTATGCTATGGGTCTTTCTTCAAGGGTTGACATCAATGACAACCAACCATAATCAACAGAAGGAATCATAGAAGGCTTTCCTAAAGTTTCCCAAGTTCTTTCTGTCATTATCTTTACCTGTGTTTCTTCATCCAGGACATAGTTAATGTCAAAGTCTCCTATTCTTACTTCTATGCGCTCTTGTCCTTTGAATATCTCCAATAAGTTGATATTCTTTTGATCATTCAGGGTTTCTTTCATTTGTAGCAATACATTCTCTGATTCTTTCTGGGGTTCTGCCATGGTCTCAGTTTCTTGACCTCCCTCAGGGTTTTCTTGTCTCATATTCATTCTGTCAATCTTAGCAATCATTCTAGGGAAATCTAAAACTTCATGACCCATAGCTTTACAACAAAGACTACTAGGTCTTCTACCAGGAAATTCCTTAGCAAGATGTCCCGGTCTTCTGCAACTGTAACAAAGGGTTAATATTCTTTTTCTTTGAAATGATCCCCAACCTTTCCTATACTGTGCACTAGGATCATAGTAGCTAACCTACAAAAAATTCTTTCTAGGGTCCTGCATCCATTTGTTAATCCAAACATTCTTTCTATGCATAGGAATAACATATCTTTCGCTATTTTTGTCAGATCTACTCATATCAAACCTTCTTTCATTTAGTTGTTCCATACTTTTCAAGCTAGGACAAAATTTATCAAACATACCTAGATCCATACTTTTGAAACAAAAATTTCAATTTATCTTACCTTTTCAATCAAAAACTTTATCAGAGCACAAAGCTTTAAGATCTTACCTCTTTGACCAAAACTTCTTACTTTACTTTTATCAGAGAAAAAAGCTTTCAGGTCTTACCTCTTTTCTTCAGATCTAACTTTTCTTCTTGGCACAGAGCTTCACATGTCAAGTAGAATACTGCGCACTAGGGAAACAGATCTATGCACGGAGCTTTCTCTTTTCTGTAGTTCCCAACAATCATAGTTTCAGGTCCTGGCAATGGAACCATTTTTTGGCACAGGGGCGGACCCAAGGTTCAACGCTTACAACAACGTACCAACAAAACCCTAACTACTGGCCCTTTTAGCAACACCTACGAAGTAGATGAAGTCTCACCCGAGGTAGAGGCAGGGGTGGTTGCAGGACTCAGATGTCTATAACCTTAACTGGGGCATAGATCTGTGATTGTAACACCTTAATAGAGCACTTAGCAGTTATAGTTCATTAATATTCAGTCTTAGCTTATAGCACAGCTAAACCCTAATAATAGATCAGCGCAGTATTCACACAGATCCAATAGATTCAAGCACTCAACATACCAACATAGATCAGATCTAACATTCATTCATATTATTCAGCACTAAGCTATCACATTGGATTCTTCTAAGCATATATCAGTGCATTAATCCTTTAACCACATAAACAAGAGAACAACCATAAATCACTAAGAACCGACAACACAAGGTATACGTGGTTCACCCCCACCCTGGGGCTATGTCCACCAACTCTTCTTCATTATTTCTTTCTGTCAATCTTCTACATGCACAGAGCCATGATATCTTACTCCATAAAGGACAGGAGATCTGCGTGCACTCCACTAGATCCTCCTTCCCGGAATTACAACACAAAGCCTCTTCACAGTCTCTTACAATCACTTGCACTTAGCTCTGCAAGTTCTCAACATAGCATGCACAAAGCACTTACAACATAGTGTCTAGCGTCTCTTCGATCACATAGATAGAACTACTTCCTACATCACCTAACTTTCTATTTATACATTACAAAAAGGGCCTAAACATGGGTAAACCCATGGGTCGACATCCTCATACCCGTTACATAAGACCAAAACCAAAAAATCCCTAAAAAGGGGTCGAGATCCCGCGATCTCCACTTCGATTTGCGCTCCACCTTCGACAGCCTATCGAAGTCCCAAAAGTAGGTCAAACGTGACCAAAGATCCTCACAACTTGGTCAAGGACCAACAACAAGAACGTTTCTCTTGTGGTAAGGATCAATGAGAAGAATAAATACATGAGCAAGGTGAGATGCTTTGCATGTCACAATACTGGCCACTACGCTAGTAAATGTTTGAATAAGAAGAAGAAGAAGTTGGAACTAGACGTATCAGCTTCAACAAAGATTGTAGAGCTTGCTGAGAGATATGAGAAGGAGTTCTCTCTCATGACTGGTCCCATAGGCAGTGGTTTTCTAACATTTGAGGACATTGAGTCATGGTTTGTGGATAATGGAGCTTCTCGACACATGACTGGGTTGAGGTCATTTTTCCTCGATCTTACAAAGATAGACTCAGACTACAGAGTGAATTGTGGAGTTGGCCCACAAATTGAAGTAAAGGGGGTTAGAAGGGTGAGATTCCGACTAGAGTCAGGAGGTTTTCTGGAGGTTTTCGAGGTATTATATATTCCAGAATTGACAATCAATTTTCTCTTAGTGTCATCTTTGGATAAGAGTGGATTTGGAGTTGTCTTCTACAGTGGACATGTTTTTTTATATCATGTGGGAGAAACTCCTGACACAACAATGATTCTTGGTGTCAGGTATGAGATCTTGTACAAGTTGTTGGGTCAACCTGTGTTGGGGTCTAGTGGATTTCTGGACTCAGATTTTGTGTCGGAGAGTTGGCAGGTAGCATGGGAGAGAGATTTGATATCGGGGACTCAGTCTTCTTCCAAGATTCTCAGATAACTCAGCAGGCATGAATCATCATAGATGGATGCTCAGGAGAGTGTGCAGTCTTCTAGGAGCATGTCTTCAGTTCGTGGTAAAATAGAGGTAGCAGTAGAGGCTTCCAGTGTAGTGGGAGCAATGGCTTCATGTTCAGAGGGAGTAGAGACTTCTAGTATAGAGGGAGAAACTATGGCAGCTGATGAGATGGAGATGGATTCTGGTGGTGATACCAGAAGTGCCTCTCTCACTAAGAGGGAGTGTTGAAATTTGGTAGCTTGGAGGTACTTCTGCATTGGCAATGCTCAACGTGCGGAAGTGACCAAGCAAATTTTGTCCTAGTGACTTTATAATACGTTTTTATAAAGTAACTTTATAAAGTGATTTTATAAAGTTGGGTCTTTTAATTTTTTTAATGTAAAAGTGACTTTATGATGTTATGGGTCACTTTAATGACTTAAGTGACCTCAACAAATGATTAAGTCATGGCCATTGATCTCATGAGGGAAAGATCTAATCTTGATCACTAATCTCATTGGAAGACCATGGGTTAGGGTAGTTACATTTTAAATTTCATTAAAAGGCATCTCATTAGGAGAAGGAGGGAACACTTTTGAGGAGAGGTTGTGGGAAGGTGAAGGGGCACACATCCCAAGACGGTTTCCTATCTTGGAGGGAAAGAGTTTCAGTAGGAAAAATTTGGCATGCATCCCTAGGAGGATTGGCACCCACTTCTAGACAATTTTAGCATTAGTGGAGGCCATACAGTACGGATTGGAGGAGGTCGTACAACATAGTTTGTTGGTTTTGTAGCTACAGACCAACACAAAAATTTATGTTGGGTATTGGCACGAATTTTTAGGTGTTTCTCTGCTGCTAATCAATCCGTACAGTGAGGTACATATCTATACTTTTTATGGGCATGAAAAACAAGAGATATTTATGTTGTTAGTCACTGTACAATCCATACAGGTTGTACTGGAAGTCAATTTTTTATTTTAGACTGTGTTGCTAAGGAAAAATATGTTGTTTTTGCTCAGATAGGGTAATTGTACAAGGTATTATTGATGAATATAGGTTGTTGTTGTACTCAGTGAATAAAGAAACATTCTTCCTCAAATATGTCCTATTTTCTGAGTTATTCTTCATGTGCTTATGCTCAGTTTTTTTGTGCCAAATGAGGGTTATTGTTTGTTGTTCATACATTATTGTTTGTTGTTATTTTATTTAAGAACTAGTCTATTAGTATTTATGTCCATAAAGTACAGTTGCATGGTTGTTGGATCTTTGTAGGAGGATGAAATCTAAATTAGCCTAAGTTTAATATTAAAATAAGATGTATTTCAACGGGACAAATGGATAAATAACAATAATAGGAAAACATATATTCAAGACAAGGATAAGATGGGAGGGGTGGGGTGGGGGATGAGGAAATAATAAAAGAACAAGGAAAAACAAATACATTCAAGAAAAGGATTATAGAACTTCCCAATGTCCATGGGCATGACATAAAACCTTTTGTTACAAAAAGTTTTCAAAGTAGCTCACATTGGTGTAAAAGTATTTATCCAACCCATCCATTGCTAAATGCCTCTTCATGTTTGCTAGTTTTGTTTTACTTATTATGAGGGATAGGTTTGAAAACATAAGAGAAAACACATAATTCACTACACAACATTATTTCAAACATAAGATCCATTCCAACTTCCATTTTCTATTTTATTTCTTTTTTTAACTGAAACACATAAGTCATTAAATGATAATATTTATTGTTATCAAGCAAGCAAAAGCTTATAGAAAACAACAACCTAGTCATACATTTGAAATCAAAGGCATTAGGTAGGACAAACGAATAAATAACAATAATAGAAAAGCATATATTCAAGACAAGGAAGGGGTGGGGTGGTGTGGGGAGGGGTGGTGTGGTGTGGGGGATGAGGAAAGAATAAAAGAACAAGGAAAAATAAACGCATTCAAGAAAAGGATTATAGAACTTCCCAATGTCCATGGGCATGACATAAAACCTTTTATTGTAAAAAAATTTCAAAGTAACTCACATTGGAGTAAAAGTCTTTATCCAACCCAACCATTGCTAAATGCCTCTTCAATGTTTGTTAGTTTTTTTTAACTTATTATTAAGGATAGGTTTGAAAACATAAGAAGAAACACATAATTCATTACACAACATTATTTCAAACATAAGATCCGTTCCAACTTCCATTTTCTATTTTATTTCTTTTTTAAACTTAAACACATAAGTCACTAAATGATAATATTATTATTATCAAGCAAGCAAAAGCTTATATAAAACAACAACCTAGTCATACCTTTGAAATCAAAGACACTAGGCAGGACACATATAAATAACAATAATAGGCAGGCATATATTCAAGACAAGGATAAGTGGGGTGGGGAAAGAATAAAAGAATAAGGGAAAATAAATACAATAAGACTTAACACTAAAATTAACTTAAAATTAACTAAAACCATTACATATAACCACAAAATATAAAAATCATTCTAAAAATTAGGACTCACCTTCCACTGCACTGATTTCAAGAACACCCAATATTGTAGAAGATATACAACTAGAGAGATGAATAGAAAGACTTGCAACAACACCAAAACGTAATTAGATACATGAGAATACCACAATAAATGTAATATTTTTGTAAATCAAGAGAAGGCATAGCCACATACCTTATTCTCTTAGGTGAGACGTGCTTGGAAATATAAACCATAGAACAACCCAACTATCCATAGACTAAAGTCCTTCAACCGTGAACACTTTTCCCTAGGCTTAGACATGAGCATTTTTTTGCAAATTGAAAATACACAAGATAATTTGAGTTCACTCGCAAACAAACAAAAGGAGTTTACATTGAGTGACTACATAAAGTATGGAAAGAGTGCCAAATGAAAAAATAACATATATAACAAATATTATCTATATGGAAAGAGTGCCAAATGAAAAAATAACATATATAACAAATATTATCTAATCAACCAAAGGAATACAAAAATAAACCATTGCAACAACACCAAAACAAAGTCAAATATTGGAGAAAACCATAAGCAATGTAATGTTTTTCAACACAAAAGAAGGCATATCCATGTACCTTATTTGGGTTCACTATGAACTACTATAAAAAAAAACCCAATATTTTTAGTAGCTATTCAACCATAGGTAGACAAACATAAAACCCTTAAACAATAACAAAACACAATTAGGTACATGGTAAAGTCACAATCAATTAAAAGTTTTTTTTTTTTTTTAAAACATAAGGAATAACCACATACCTTATTTTTCAAGTTAGAATAGACTTGAAAAGATGAATCAAAGAACAATCTAGTTGCTCACAAATTGAGAGTGAATCCATGAAGGTGGGTTGCACTTTTTGGCATTGAGCCAAGCAGAATTGGTCTTTGTAAACCCTTAATTTAGGAATAATTTTTTTTGAGGTTTTAAGCCTTTAAATAAAGAATAACATTGTTTAAGGTTTTAAGCCCTCTATCAAGGAAGAATATTCACTAAGGTTTTAAGACCTTGATTGAGGTTTTAACCTTGATCGAGGTAAAAACCTGATTGAGACTTTAAACCATAATCCATGGTTTAATTTTAAAAAGAACCTTAATAAAAGGATTCTAAAATCCCTTAAATGAGGTACCTTAAAACCATCAATTAAGGTCTAAAATTTGATCAATGGATTAAAGGTCCATAAACCTTTCATATTTTTGTAGGCTTTCATAGAGATGCAACTTCTAGGAGGTGAAAACCCTTCATCTCTTCCATGAAAAGTGGCAGAATTGGTGCCTGTAAATTTGTCATTGAATCCTTTATCTGATAACATATAATTTTCTAGTTTTTTTATTTCATACAATATTTTTAATTTAGTTTCTAAGGCTTATACAATTTTTTTCTCCCAAGTAGTGAGGGTCCCCAGAGAAAAATAAGTATATCAAAAATCACATAACTAAAAAGTAGAAAAAACATTTGAGATCCATGTGGATGTTTACTCTTTAAAAAGGTATTTCTATTTTTTTGTTTTACGTAAATAGGAGGACAAATTTTGTTGGGAACATAAAAGTGTATAAAATGTGATTCAAATATTAATTTTCAAAAAACAAAAAAATTAAGTGGGATAGAATATTGAATTAGTTGTTGGGAACAATTTTCTGGAAATTTGCAAGGACCAAATTATGATTAAATGCAAATTTGACACATTAAATGGCATTAATAAAGATAACATAATTTCCTACAATTTCACTAAATATCAAAATTTACAATGCCTATATGAGTTTCAAGGACTTTAACTTACAAAATATTGAAAATTTCAAATTTTCATCATCGCATTTCATTTGAAAGTGGGACACGTCACGATGGATTCATCCTTGAACACCTTCAATAGAGAAACATAGTTCACATAAGGCTTAGACATGGATATTTTTTTATCATTTTCTCTCCTTATTTACTACGCACAAAAATAATTTGAATCCACCAACAACTAGACGAAGGTGTGTACCTCGAGCCATTGCAGGAGGTATGAACAGAGTTCCTAATTAACAACAAACATATATGACATAATAGAAACTCAACCAAAGAGAGAGAAACACAATCATGTACATGACAAAAGAACAAGCATTGCAATGATTTTGCAACACAAAAGAAGGCATAGACACACACCCTATTATTTGAAGTGAAATAGAGTTGGAAAGTCAACTATCGAATAACCTAATTGTCGACAAACCAAAGATCTTGAATAAGGAAAATAGTTCACCTAGACAAAAGTGATTTTTTGTTGCCAATTCGATAATTCCTAGCAACAATCACAACCCACTCCAAATGAAACACCCCCAAGAACTTCAAACGAGCAAAGACTGGATGAAATCGATGTGAAACTAGTGTTGAAGCTCCAAATTCAAGCCAACAACAACAAACTGAGAACAATTAGCACAAATGTTGAGCAAAGCATAGGATTGAATGAAATTAGAGATATATCAAGCCACCCAAAACCTTGTGAATATTGTGAAAGAAGCAGTCGCATAACACATCAATGAGCTATGTCTATTTTGTTTCATGAATTCCACAATTCCCAAAAATAATCAAATCCCTTGAAAATTCCACACCCCAAACAATGACAAATGAACAAAGACAATTCCCATTAACAATTAGTAAAGGAACCTTTCTTCTACAATTAGGGGAAGAAAATGAAAAGAATCAAAATTGAACAACTAGTATTGAATGAAATAGAGAGAACATGGCATGGACAACCAAAGTGGAGCATAAGGTATGTGTTCACCAATATACCCAAAACCCTGCCAACTATTGCATAAACACTACCATGTATCAATATCCACGATTCAACAATTCCAAATGATAAACAAAGTCCACCAAAAAATGTGACACCCCCAACAATGCCAAATGAACAAAACAATTCCCAAGAATAATTAACAAAATAATCTTTCCTTAAAATTCAGGGGAAGACAATAGAGAGAATGAAAATGGAAAAACTAGTATCGAAGAAAGCATGGAGCCCCTAAATAGAACAACCAAAGTAGAGCATAGGATATGTGTTCACCAAGCCACCAAAAACCTTCCCAACTACTACATTAATTCCACCCCACCACCATCTCCACAATTCCCAACAATAATCAAAGTGCACAAAAAATGTTGTAAATGTTTTGAACCTACACAAAATGGATCTAGCTAGAAAATGCCACACACATTTGCAGAGAGAATTTGAGAAGAAGAAGCAAGAGAGAAAGAATGAAAGAATTCTCATTAATCGTATTCCACACTCAAAGAGTAAATAATTTACAATAGATATAGGCTACATGAGTAACTAATGCGCCATAGACACTCACTGACAGACACTGGAGTGAACTGCCACCTAGTCCTAGTTAATCGATCCATGCAATCATCAGTTAACTGAGTCACGACTTCCACTATTCTAAGTGTAACTAAGCGTAACTGAATCTAAATTGAAGAGGAACATCCTATTTTGTAGGAGAATATTCTCTTATAAGGAAGAGTTTTCAACATTGGACTATAAAAATTAGGAAAATAATTATAGGTGAGTGTGTAATATCTCCAACACCCCCCCTAAACACTACTAGGGTGTAAATGACAACCAAATCCATGTTAGGTACCCATTGTACAATGCATATAAGAATGAGACACTCGAAAAAAACGAGGAAAGAGAGAAAACCTCATGGGAAACCCCCCCGCACCCCTCAAATTAAAATGCATAAAAAATATATGAGAAGGAACAAAAAGCAATTGCTAAGCAACCATGTCCTTCACTCCAAGAAGACCTCGCAACTATGCAAGTTTGTGCTCGTTGAAGATTTTGTTGAATATGTAGATGTCTTCACAGATCTGATGAAGTAGATGCACCATTGAGATGTCCACACATATCCACTTTCTCTTCTTGTAATGAAGAATATCCAAATAAAGTTTGGATGAAACTTTGAAAACTATGCGGTCGTTTCCGGAAAAATGTTGAAATTTTGTTGATTTTAAAATGATCATAACTTCACTTCCCAGACTCCTTTTCGAACGATTTTTTTTTTAAATTGAATATTTTCCCGAGAGGAATCCAAATATCCAATTTTTGTCTGCAAATTATTCTTAGAAAATATCATAATTGAGTCTGATGTGCGAGGATCCCTTTTTGTCTTCTGATATGCATGCATTGTGCATGGAAAAGTGTTTGCATGTGACCCCTGAGATGCATGACATATATTTTCCACATGAAATTAAGAAAACAAATCTGAAATGGAGTAGACATCATCTTCAATTAATGGAATACAAATTTGTGCAAATATTTGTGTAGAAGACTCTTCAGAATAAAATGTTTGGTCTTTTGATGGCTTCTCTTCTGGCTCTATATGTTCAACCTCTCCACTAGAATGAATGTATTCACAATATTCTTTATTCCCGAATAGAACCTCCAATCTGGTCCATAATTCATTTGGAGTGAAGTCTTGTGAGACATCACATACTTGGTGGAGAATTTCTAGAAAAATAGACATGCAAATACTTCCTATGGCCATATCTTGTCTATTGAGAAAGTCGTTTTTCTCATCGGACGAATCAGGCTCTACTTATGTTGCCATAGTTATTTGGTACAAGCCTCTACATCTAAGTCGAAGCAGAATTTTTGTCTTCCATTCCAAATAGCTATGAGGCGTGAGAAGTATTGTTGGTGAATAAAACATAGATTCCATCTTTCTGTGTTATTCAATCTTCAGTACCTGCAAAAACAATTTGGTGTAGCTTTTTCTTAGCAATTCGTCGGCTCGGATACCATGTAAATGTGTTGAAACTGCACATAATAGATCTAGCTAGAAAATACGACACAAATTTGCAGAGAGAAATTGGGAGAGAAGAAGCAAGAGAGAAAGAATGGAAGAATTCTCATTAACTGTATTCCACACTCAAAGAGTGAATAATTTACAATAGATATAGGCTACATGAATAACTAATGTGCCATAGTAGTGATCTAGAGATATCTAGACACTGACTGACAAACACTGGAGTGAACTGCCACCTAGTCCTAGTTAACTTATCCATGCAATCATCAGTTAACCGAGTCACGAATTCCACTAGTATAACTAAGTGTAATGGAGTGTAACTGACTCTAAACTGAAGAGGAACATTCTCTAGAGAGAATATTCTCATATAAGGAAAAGTTCTCAACATTGGACTGTAAAAATTACTGAAATAATTATATGTGAGTGCGTAATATCTCCAAAAAATTTGACACCTCAAACAATGACAAATGAACATAGGTAATTTCTAGCAAAACCTTTCCTCAATAAGGGAATACAACCAAGGATCAAAATTGAATGTTATCACTTCCCATCAAGAGCCCTCTATCCTGTCATAGAAGGGCATAAAATTGTTTCCCATGCAAATGAAAGTTAAAATAAAAAATAACTTGTCAAATTTTAAATTAAAATTATTTCAGATCTTTTCAATTGAAGGGACAGGAAACTTTTCATAATATATTTTACTCGTCACTATGTTTATGGTTTTTTTACCTATTAGTCCTTGATTTTATGCATTTTTCCCTATGCCATGAAAATCAAAAGAGGAATGTTCACACTTTTCCTCTGCCATGGCAGTTCAAAAAACGAATTGTTATCATTTTTATACAACACAATCTCATTGTCAGGGAGATCACGTTCATGTTACTATTAAGGCATGCATGTCTCACCTATATATTGACATTCTAAACTCAAAGGTTTATATATTTTTTCTTATAAGATACAACCTACAACTAAGCGGCCTATTGGCATCCAACAATACCTAGGAATGAAATGATTTGGTGGTCACTAGTGGTGAATACTCTTGCTGCTCAGAACAAGGGAAAGAACAATTTGAAATTCAAGTCATGCCCCCAAATCGGAGTAGAGGGGATCAATTCTTTGGTCGTCACTAGTGATGAATACTCTTGCTACTCAGAAGAAGGGGATGAACAATTTGAATTCAAGGCATCCCCCCAAGTTGGAGGTAATATATCGAGAACTTCTCATCTCTCAACAGTTCTCTTTACACATGATTCAACAGAACTTGTAGTTTTACATCTTCCACACATGATTTAATAAATGTCACATAAGATTTCAAGGGACCTCCTAGAAGATTCAACAAGATATTCTAGTAAATGTTATGGCATTAACCTTTTGTTTATATTCTCATCGTTATTTAGTTCCTTGGTTTTTGAAATTCTTGACACTGTTTTAGTGTTATGAAGAAGAGATTATCCTACATGTTTAATAATATTCATAGAACTTTATCTATCTATACATAGCATTAAATCCCGATAAAAATTTACACTTATTCTATTTAACAATTTTTCATTTTCATATTAAAAGAATAATTCATTTTAACCCATCAATATAAAAAAATCAAAATTGAAATATAATCATCCCCTCAAATTTGACCCTTTAATCGAAATACAACCAATATTAAAAAAAAATGGAATACACCTAACACAACTTAAAAAACAAAATATAATATATGTGTTCACCATCCACCCAAAACCCTACACACACATTAATCCATCCACCTCATTAACGCCAACCAACTCTAGCTATTGCATTAATGCCAACTCCCAAGCATCTCCCGACGTTTTTTTCTATTTCATTGTTCTGGTGCAATGACAAGTAAATACTAATTAAGTTTTGTTAAGCCTTCCAAACCAACCACATAGTAACCCTAGTATTAGATTTTTAAAATTTTGTATTTTCCAAAACTTTAATATAACTTAAAAAAATTGTGTTACATGCCCAATTATGATTTAGTAATAGGATTTTAAGACTATTGTTGTGCCAAAGCTAATATTTACAATTATTACACTAATAAATTATTATTATTTACATTGTTTTATATTTTTTATAGCTATAATGTTTTATAGCTTCTTCTATTTATTAGGTCTATTATCAATATTATGTTTATTATTAATTAATATGGATTTATTTACAATTATAATGTGTTATAGCTTCTTCTATTTATTTATTACGTCCATTATCAATATTATGTTTATTATTAATTAATATAGATTTATGAATCTTTTAATTTTTTTATGAATAAATATTTCTTTTATCATAATATATTAATAATAATAATTTAATTTTAAAAATAAAACTAAATTTAATGTATAAGTTAACAAAAGATTTTCAACTATTATTTCGCTACTAAAATCTAAAAAAAACAAAATTAAAAAACAAGTTGCTTAAGTTCCACACAATACTGCCGGAACCAAACCGAAAATACAGCTGCTTCAAGTGTAAGGTTTTTTCAGGCCCTTAGTCAACTACAGTAATACACAATCAGTGTATGCATATCGTATTGAGCCATTCAAGTTGAATAGACATACCTACATTGATGCAGATTGATTGTATATTCTATTTGGACAATTTCATGCAAGTCAACAGTTAACTTATGTATCCTCTTATTCAAACTTACAATCCATTTAGCGTTTGGTAGAAAAAACTACCCCTCAAGTTCTAGGAACCAATAGTTAAAAAAATCTAGTACTTAAAAAGATCTACACTTTTAGGAACCACAAATCTAGCTTACTCAGGTGTAAGGTTTTTTTAGCATGGAATTTGACCTCCTGTCGGAGGTATTTTTTATTCTAGTATGTATCGGATAGTCTTAAACGTAGAGAATTGCCCGCTTTTTGGGTATATATTAGATGAAAATTACCAGCTTTGTACGTATACACTTAATAATTTAATGGATATTTGTACACTTTCTTTTTCAAATTGAAAAAAAAGTATTTATATTAGTAAATATAAAAAAACATTGCATATCATTGATCATAAAATTTCTCGAGTTCAACTTCAAAGAACTATCCTCCCCAATCACAGACCCAACAAAAACATTCATGAGTCAAACAAATCTCACATCCTCTTTCATAGTACCATAACAACCAAACAAAAACAAACCCCAAATTAGAAAATAGACAGAACTTCAAAAGGCTCTTTCCAAGATCCTTCCTCGGCAAAAAAAAAAATCCTTCCTCAATATCCAGAGCTTGTTTAGAGAGGATATCTAATTCCAAATTAAACTCCCTGTAGATATGTTGAATCTTCAACACATGGAACTTGGAGCTCAAATGACTAACTGTTTCCATCCAAGTCTTTAAAAAAGCCACTTGCATATTTTTTTTGAGTGAAAACCAATCCAGTATAACTTTTGAATCCCCTACCAATTGCAAATTAGTCACATGCTTGAAATGAGCAAAAAACAAAATACTCCATAAGGCCAACAAATCCCCTTGAGAATTGGTACCTTGACCACAATTCATCTTAATCTTGTACACACCAATATGTGGACATTTTAAAATTGCAGCGGCTCCACATTTTGAACCCCCATTCTGAGAATCTCCATCAAAGAATCCCACTGAAATATTTCTTTCAAAAATAGGAGGACTAGGTACCCTGAACAATTTTTTTTTTATCTTTCTCTACCTCATCCAAGTCTTTCAAAACTAGATTACACACCCTAGAAAGAGATAATTGACAGCCTTCAAAAATAATATAATTCCGATGTCTCCATATTTCCCAGCAAATGAAACAAGGAACTTCCTTCCAAGCCCCCATCTCCTTAATCCAAGCTTGAAAACACACAAAGAGTTGTCCAAGACCTTAGACCTTTCTTAAATTAAGAAATTGTAAGACATAATGTTAGGGACCTAACCCCCCAACCTCTCATGTAAGTAGAATAATATATTTCCATGTAATAAAGGTTGATACTAGTTAATAAGGCCTATTTAATAAATATGAACAAGTCAATGTAAGAATACCTAATAGAAGTTTATGCTTCTAGAAAGATCTTCCTCTAGATTTTTCTCTAGAAGATAGAATTAATATAAATAAGAGTAGAAGGTATGAGAGGGGCTTGTCTTGAGAATTATTGTAATGGAGCTCTGCTCTGTTGGAGGTTTCCCCCTCGAAGAGGCAAATGAACATTGTTTCCTATCAATAAAGGTATTATTCTAGTGTTGTGGATCCATATATATATATATTTTTGTGTTATTCTCTGCAATATTTCTATTTTTTGTTGTTGAATCCATTGTTATTCACTGCAATATTTCTGCTTATGCTATTATAATAGATCTAGTACTTAACAAGTGGTATCAGAGCACCTTTCTTGGCAGAAACAGTGGGTAATTTTTTTTTCTGAGTAGAGATGTATTCTGGAATCTTAAAGCTACACAGATCTGTTATTCAGTGAATAATCCACGGTTGGAGAAGCATACATGCATGAACTACAAGTGGTACTTAAGCGCACATTGTTGGCCACCCTTGTAACCCCTGTTGGTACCCCTTCGAGTGGTAGTGCATCAAACAACACCTGTATACATATTGGCCTATATATCTTGAATCCCTCCGTAGATAAACCGATCGATCGTCTGACTGCTATAGTGCCACCGAGAACAACACTCGGGAAGATACTCTCTAGTACCTGGGTAGTCTGGTAGTATAGCTAAGGGCATGGTCTAGCCTCCTTAGTTCGTGCCCTGCGATATTGGGCCGAGTACTAATGTTGGACCCTTCACATATATCAGAGAGTTATAGCATAGGGAAAACCCTTGTCTATAGAAACCCTGGAAAAAACCTTAACCCGGGGACAGAAACAAAATAGAAAGGGAACCAACAAGATTTCTCCTGTTCAGCACTGGGACCTTTCGACACTTTTTTTCCTATTAAGAATTTGGGTATTTCGCCACTGCAGTATCATTCAGATCTAAGTATATCCCATTATTTGAGACATATCCCATTGGATTCTTTTCTTCTCCCTAATCGCAGTGGTACCTATCATTTTCAACCCCTTTTTTTCTTGTGGACTTGACCCCTTCTTTACACTCTTATTTGATGCCTATCTCATTGCATTCCTCTTTTCACACTAAACACATTCATATATATCATTTTTCACTCTTTTTTCGTGGACCCATTTCCCCTCCTTCACCCCATGGGTAACACTTGCAACCAAGAATTCCTTCACCTGCAATATGAATCTAAATAGCACAAGGTAGACATCCAAAGAATGACCTCTGAAATTGCTTCCAACAATTCTCAATTGGACACCTTCAAGGCCAAAGTTACATGCGAATTGGCAGAGGTTAAAGGTGAATTGTCCTCCCTCACCTAGTGGTTTAAACAGTCCCTTGGCTCTCCCTCCTTTGAACAACCTTCCCACTATGGAGGTGAAAACTCTTCCCATAATATGGCCCTTCATTCCAATTCTCTTCCTCGTGACCCATGTCTTCCCTGAGTTGAAGTGAACAAATTTGATGGATCAGATCCCACAAGTTGGGTCACTCAAATGGAACATTATTTCTCATTGTGGAATTATCGATGATCTGGCCAAACTTCATTATGGTGTCCTTTATTTGGATCTGGAACATTGGAAATGGTGGAAATGGAATAAAAAGACATGTCATGGGTATGTTGTTTGGACTCAGTTTGTGGTACAGCTATGTTAAGCCCTAATATTGTCTCATTACCCCTTAATTGGGGCATATTATATTAGTAATGTTATTTTATTTATGTCGGCTTTAGGCCATTAGTTGTAATTATACCTCCTAGTCTCCTATATATACCAAGGAGACATTTTCATT